>VZQC01000816.1:4493403-4524091 GCA_009823505.1 Rhizomys pruinosus | reverse complement strand
TTATTTCAGCTCTCTTCACAATAGCAAGGAGCTGGAACCAACCCAAATGCCCCTCAACTGATGAGTGGATAGAGAAAATGTGGTACATCTACACAATGGAGTTCTATGCAGCAGTAAAGAAAGACGACATCATGAGCTTTGCAGGAAAATGGCTGGAGCTAGAGGACATTATGCTGAGTGAAGTAACACAGTCCCAGAAAAACAAACGACGAATGGTATCCCTCATCTGTGGATGCTAGTGCCAATTACCCAGTTGTAAGTATTTCTTGTGTGGGGCTCCCTGAGCTTTTGTACAAAGCAGTTGGGCGTAACACATTTTGGAAACAACAACAACAACAACAACAACAACAACAGAAAAGACTGCATCAAAGAACTGACTGAAACAGTGAACTTCTGCTCAAAACAGTCAACTTCCCCATGGAAAATATTGAGCAGACTAAGAGATGAAAAGCATGTTTGGCAGAATGCATGAGCTCTGGTGGGGTGGGGGAATAGGCGGGAACACTGGTCTAGATTTGTTAAAAATAAATAAATAAATTTATATGAAAAAACAAACAAACAAACAAAAAATAAAATGAACAGACTCACAGAGAGCTTTTTACATTTTGGCTCTTTAGTCTTTCTATGTTTTGTATTATCTTAAGATTGTTTTTCTTCATCATGTGAAGAACACTATAGGAATTTTAATAGGGGTGGCACTGAATCTGTTGATTATTTCAGCTAACAGGATATCTTCCCAATATCAATCACTTCACTCTATAAATATGGGATACCTTTCCATTCATTCGTATCTTGTTCAGTTTTTTTGGAAACTTTTGAAACAGTTTTCAATCTACTAGTCATTCTCATTCTTCACATTTTTTTCATAGGATTTTTATTTTAGCTTATTTTTCTATAACTATCATGAGATATTTAAAATATATTTTATTTATTATTGTTTTTAAATTTTATGTGTACAAGTGTACAATTCCCAGATGTATGTAAGTTCACCCATGTCAAGCAATGTCCATGGAGGACAGAAGAAGGCATTGGATCCTCTGGAACTGGAGTTACAAATGGTTGTTAACCATCATGTGCGTGCTGGGAACCAAAACCCCAGTCCTCTGCAAGAGCAGCCAGTGCTCAAAATAGCTGAGCCATCTCTCTTGCCCCAAGAGATTTTCTTGATTTATTGATTGGCTCGTTCATCACTGGTGTGTAGAAATGCTACTGAGTTTTGTATGTTGACTTTGCACATTATAATATTTACTAAATATATTTACTAGTTTTCACAGTCTTGGATAGAATCTTCAGGGTTCCTTTATAGAAGATTGTCTTCTGCTTAATCACTTAGACATATGTATAATAATATATGCATACACATATATTTTTGTGCTACTGTGGTTAATGCTCTTAATTTAATAAAAAGTAAATTTCTAGTAGGAAAGCCAAGAAGATGATTATAATGAGGATGACAATGATATTGCTGCTGCTGCTGCTGATGTATTTCAGCTTTGCTGCTGACCACATGTAAATAGTTTGGGTTTGGAGTTTAAACAGATAACACATGGAAAAAAGCCAAGTCAAGCCTTGTGAATAGGTTTATCTGAGAACCCTGACATTGTTAATGTCAGTGACTAGTCATAAACCCCTGTAATTACAAAGTATCACCCCTTCGAAATCAAAGTGGTGTGCTCTCAAACCAGGCTTACCTGTAATAAGGTGAAAGGCCATAGATGACTTTTCTGTTTTGTGCTTTTATTCCCATAAACTTGTTCAGTGGTCTTCATATAACTTTAGCACATAGAATGTATTATGATCTCAAATACTCTGTGCATTTGGGCCAGTTCACATAGTATTAGCTTAATTCTTGATTCAAACCCAGAATTATTTTCTACTTTAGTATAGTGGTTGTGCACAGTTCAATTATATTTTTATTTAGGTCTAGACTAAACAGTTACTTTTACTTTAACATCTCTAGTACAGTTTAATGCATTTTTATTCTGTACAGTTGTCTTAATCTAGAGTTTTGCATGTTCGTACATGAAAATTTATTGAATGAGATATATTGGTTTGGGTTGTAACTGAATCTCTTGAATGTGTATGTGTTTCAGAGGTGCATCTGTTATAAATTAAATGATACATTATAAGAATGAAGAAAAATCAAAGTCATTTCCTCTCAAGAAATTAAAATGTTGCCAACTGAACTTTCTGACCTATTTGTAAGCCACTCTAATCCATTCATTCTGCTTCTTTTGCTGTGAATACCTCAGACTGTGTCACCCTTGCAGCCAACCCTACCAGTTCTTTGGGACACTTCCCCATGCTTTGTGAGCATGATTCATGTTTCTGGATTTGAAATTGTTATTTCATCATGTGTCCCACAGAATATTACCTTATCCTGTGACTCACGAGTGTCAGCTGGAAGTTACCTCAGAGCTAAATTATTTCGTCCTGGCAGTGTGCGTATGTGGCTTTTGCTCCCATAATTTTTCTCAATTTACTCCAGTGATTCACAAGGTCCAGATGGAAATGAACATGTCGAACAGTTCAAAAGAAATGTTTTTGTTGTTTGTAGGAAGTAGGACTCATTGCTTAACACACAGAGCATTGCTTTTCTTCCTACTGGAAGTTCCAAAGGAAATCAAATCTTGGCCTCTCTGTTCTCTTGCAGTAGTTAAGCTGAGGCAGCAGATACTTTGATTTAAATTATTTATGGACGAGTCACGGGAAAGCCTGCCAAAGGTAGCAAAGGAAAAACCAGTGGCTGGCATTGCACTCCTGACCTTGAACCCAGCACTGATTGAAACTAATTATCCAAGGTTTTAAAATCACAGCTTCTTCTACCAGTGGCAATGTCCTTTTCTGGTCATAATGAAAAAACAATAGCCCTGTTGTTTTACTGTGAACCCTGCTTATCACAAATATTTATTTCACAGTATTTGGTATACCTGATCTTGGCAGGAAAAATAATCTTATTTCACTTGATTTCCACTCTAATTTTTGCATATCATATTACACTGACCCTTTGTCTTTGACATTCTATTAAGACCGGTGTTATTTTATGGAATGACTTTTATAAAATTAGCTCAATTTTGGGCTGACCTCTAGAATATTTTGGCACTAATAAGGTAAAATAAGATTGTTTCATGTGTTTCCCTGCATGGACAATCTAGTGTGTATTGATTACAATCAGCTGGATGGGGGGATCTTTTTATTCTTATAATTCTAGATAGCTGTAATTTTTCTGGAGAGAAGGTATCCAGAGAAGGTATCAGATGAGAATGGTGATGGTACTAACCTGTGAACTTATGATTAAGCCTTCAGAAAGGATTGCTGTGTAGGTGCAGTGGCTTCTATTATTTTAAAAGACCTGCTTGTTTTTATATATTTAAGTCTTGATAAAGGTGTTTCCACCAAAATTCCACGTGCAATTTTTTGTAGTCTCTGGTTCAGTACATGCTTGGGACTGTATCATTGGTAGCTGGGGGCCAAGGTTCTGTGAGAGGAAACTTCACTTGCAACGAAATGAAAATCACCACACTGGAATGCCTAGAGAATTCATTTATAATAAACAATAATTAAAGAGGGATTATTAGGGTGGCACGTTTACGATGTGAAAGTTGAAGTTCTGTCAACACCTTATAAAGCTCAGAAAGTAATTCAGCTGAAACATTTGCTCTGGGCTGAATAACAAGGCTCTATTCTGGGTGGGGGGTGGTGGAGAAGCAGGTTTGCTGTTTGCAATATTGAAAACCTCTTCATAGTAGTCACTTTTGGTTGTAAGCATTTAACACAGCTTTCCCAGGGCTTAATATCATAGAGTGTTATGGAGTCTGAGACTGCTTTTTGAGCCTTTTTCATGGCGCACCCTTCCCTTTCTAAAGGTATCATTAAAAGCACAAGTAACTTAATATTTCATTTCAGATAGAAATCACAGGCAAGATGGTAGCACTAAAAGCACCTTCTTAGGGAGGTCAGATCCATATCCTTTGTCTTTTGTTTCTGTCATTTCCTTTTGCTTTTTCCTTCAACCTATTGGCCTTGCCTATCACCCAAGTATTTATTTCAGTGTTAGAGAGGAACAACCTCCATGCTCCTGCTGATACTCAATATTTATTCAAATGCCCCCACTGTCTTTCTTAAGAACCTTGGTGACTCTGTTCTTTTCAGAGTTGGCTTCATGAATGAACAACACCCTGGGAGGAATTAACCAACCAGATGCAGGAAGAAGCTTTCTGTTTAATGCACCAATATTGACGTCATGCCTTAAGAAATACATAAAATTTTGTTATATATTTTGCGTGCACGTGTGTGTGTGTGTGTGTGTGTGTGTGTGTGTGTGTGTTTGTGAATGGGCATGCATGCGCCTCAGCACATATCTGACCAGAGGATAACTTTTGGGGTTCATTTTCCCCTTTCACATGGTGGATTGAATTTAGACCATCTTTACCTACTGAGTCAGCTCAAATACAGGACTCTCAGTTCAATCTTCAATACAGAAAAAAACCTCATGTTGGGTAGGGAGATGATGATGACAATGATGAATAGGAAGAAGGCAGCTGGATTCCTTTACATCTTTGAGAAGAAGCTCTGTATTTGAACTGCATATACTGTCTACATACTAAACTTTATGGAAATAGACTAATAATTCACTTCAATAATTTTTTTATCAATGTATCTTTCATGAAGTACACATACATTTATTTAAATCAAGTACCTAAAAGTTTGTAACTGATTTACAGAAGAAGCAATCACAGATTGCTGAAACGTCTGTGTGCACTGGCAATCAAGGAAAAACTGCATCCTCGCACAAGTTCACAGTCTGAAGTTTTGTTGGTGTGCCCACTGTGGACAAACCACTTTCTTCTTGTCTTCCTGAATAAAAGATTTACCTTTGCTGTCTTCGTTCTTGATGAGATTTTTCTGCAATAGCTTCACATTCATACATTGCCAACTACCGACCAATGTTCCCCATTGTAATGTCTCCAGCAAAGAATATACACGGAAACCAGGAACAGACATACAGGAAATCCGGAGATGTGTAGTGATTAACACCATTGTAGACAAGCAGTTGGGTGACCAGTGTTGCCAAGAAAGCAATTCCAACTCCAAGGCCAAAACCACTTCTCAATCTGTCAAAGGTCCACCAAAGTCCAATGGACAGTGCAGCCAATGTGAGAGACAACTGTATGTTGTTATCAAAGTCCACTTTAGCACTAGCGTGATTTATACCAACGAACACCGCCACGCAGCGCATAACACTGGACCCCTGGGTCTTAAATTTATGTGGTGCTCCTAGATGTCTGTCAATGCAGGGATATAATAACCAGAACATAGCTGAAGTTCTGCCACAGCACGGTGGAATCCACCACGCAGAAGAAAAGATGCTCGTAATAACATTAGGTGGAAAGAGTGTCACCTTTCTCTGAAGCTGAAGCAAGTTCAACACTAATGCAAGGAAAACTCCAATAAAGAAGAGCACAACTCCTTGGATCAGCAAGTTCACACTCTGGTTGGTGACAGTGGAGATGTATGGGCCACACTTTTTGGGCCCAGGTTACTCCGTCTTTCCTTCTGCCATGGTTTCATAAGTTCAGTAACCCGTGGGAAAAAAAAAGGAAATACGGCTTCCCAGCGGAAAAGGTGAACAGACAGTCTGTGAATCAAAGTAGATCAGTGTTTCAATGATACCACATCTTGTCCTACAGTAGGACCTACCAGAAGTCCTGCACTCTGCTGGGAGACCCCCCAACTCACGCCTGCCCCTGCCGTCTTCAGGGACTGGCCCCGGGGGCCTGTTCCTCTCTCACTTCAATAATTTTAAAGGGTAAGTAGAGTATAGGCAAAACTTAGAGGAATGATCTCATCTGCCCAGGAACACTGATTTTATGGATTTTCAGTTAGAAACTATAAAATCTTTTCCTCATTAATTAAGATACTACCTAGCTAAGAAACAGGCACAAATGAGTCAAAGTTCCATTTAATTCATATTTATTACCTGCCTTCTTCCTACATGCTAGGGATGGTTTAGTGAGTGGAAATACAGAGGTGAATAAGACAGCGAATCTATCTAAAAAGGCCTTAATTAGGACATCAAACTACTAATTTATTATTTCAAAACCCATAGGATGCCCTTTTAATACAATCAGAGTTAAGTGAACATAGTATATAAAAGCAGGAATATCCTTTGCACTGCTAATGCATGATGACCTGGGGGACTCAGTCTCTCTGTGTTCTTCTTGATTTGTAAAATGGGCTACTTCTCTCAAAAGCAAGAACTCTAGAAGAGATGAAAATCTGGTCCAAGAAGAGAGAGTGTAAGCCTTCCTTTTACCTCATCTTTCAAACAGGACTTTTATGTTTAAAAGAGCTATTGGAACGTAGTTGAAACCAAGACAGGGACGTTGATTGTGTCTGAAAATAGAAAAGAAATACAACAGGCAAATTCAGGCAGGATAGGGATTTGGGTTTATCTCTAACTTTATGGCAGTATAAAGCAAGTTTCCAATAGGTAGTACATCATCAGGGGGAAATGGATAAACTCTCGGTGCCAGAAGATGTCAGGGGTAAGTATTGGGGAAGCAGCAACTGAATAGTCACTAAATAACAAAAGAAGGACACCTTTAAGCACAGTTGTATATATGAATACTGAAAATCAGAGGCAAGTCAGTGAAGGCTTTGGTCAATGTATCTGCATTATGTGAGTGATCTCACAAAATGAAAAGATCCTTGATTTTTCTTTCTCTAATAATTTGAGTAACAGACATAGTTTACTTAATAATTGTTGACCATTTGTTACAAGGCTCTGACCTTAAATAGATATTTAAAAAGATCATGTTTTGGGCTCGAGAGATGGCTCAGTGGTTAAGAGCACTGACTGCTCTTGCAGAGAACCCAAGTTTGAATCCCAGCACCCACATGGCATCTAAGAATCATTTTAGGCTGGGCGTGGTGGCACATGCCTTTAATCCCAGCACTTGGGAAGCAGAGACAGGTGGATCTCTGTGAGTTCAAGGCTAGCCTGGTCTACATAGTTAGCTCCAGGCTAGCTGGGACTAAATGGAGACCCTGTCTCAAAAATACCTAAAAAAGATCATGTTTTATGGTTTGTTTTTCTAATATTGAAGCTTCTTTTCCTTTCAGTGGTTTGTTTTTGTTTGTTTCATTATTTCTGACTAGATGGCTTTGAGTTTCCCAGGAAAGTGAATTTATCAGAAGTTGGAGTTTAGAAAAGATTCTGGTATCATTTCTTGCACTTTTCCTTATATAAAATTAGTTTGGATTGCTCATGGTAAGAGCATCTTTAACTCAAGAATGATAGATGCACTGCTTAATAAGAGTAATGCACAGAACAGTCTGCTGGCCGTCATCCAGATATGGAACCCAGGAAGATCTTAGTTCAAATCTAAACCCAATGAGCTGTGGCCTTTCTTTCTTGGTGCTGTGATAAAGTACCCTGAGGAAAGCAACCTAAAGGATAAAGGGTCTATTTTGGCTCACAGTTCAGAGGTAGACTTCTACCATGCCGAGGGATACACAGCAGCATGAACGTGAAGCAGCTGCTCACATGGAATCCACAGACAAGAAGCAGAGAGGAATGCATGCAGGCTAGCACTCAGCTCACTTTCTCCATTTTAAACCTTCCAGGAGTCCATGAGAGAATGGTGGTACTCATGATGGGTGGGGCTTCTCACCTTAATTAACTTGATTGCTTTCACTTCTTCAGCTGCCATTGTGGACACTTGGGGATTTTCTCCTTGTTCAGTGAACACAGTGTATGCTTTTATTCCTTATGATGCTCACACTTTCAACTTATTTGAACCAATGTGTAAATAAATGTACTCACAATAATTGCAGTCAGAACATTAATTATAGTCTCTGCTCCAAAAGAAATGTACAGTTAAATTCTACTATGTCAATTTAATAATTCATCAGAAAACTCAAAGGGGTAATCCAAAATTATATTGCTTCCAAAATCCAGTCACCAAGTTTATTTCTTCAGGAAGTGGGAAAAGAGAAAAAGAAAACAATGTAGTTATTAATAAATAGAATTTCATTTATTAGTAATCTCATATTGGTAACAATATCTTTTAGCATAATGCATATTCTATGCTACATAATTCTTTCTTAGAGAAAGTTTATTGCATTATTTTTATTGTTTCCTATCTCAGTTCATTTTCTATTATTCAAGTTTTCTAAGTAACATATTAAGAAAGGGTTACATATTGAATAATGGGTAAATTCTAAAATTAGATGAATATCTTTTCCATGGTAATAATCTATATATCATGCATGATATAGATACTTGATGTTATGGCTAGAGTAAAATGGAGAAGGAATGTCAGAACCTTATGAGTAGTTATAGAATTTTAGGTGTGAACCTCTGGCCTAAGGCAAATATTTCTTAAAGAGCAAATATAATGGCATAGCTAAATCCATATGAAATGTTACAAATCTCTTGGGCAGATTTAAGGTAAAATCTAAGCAGCTAATATTCATTTAGTCTTCAGTCAAAATTAGTCTTCTAGTGAGTCTTGAGTCTAAGAAGGGATAGATTCCTTATTCACACTGAACTTCCTTACTTTCTTGGAATGTGGCTTTTAACACATTAGCATTCAGGGATTCTATCCTGAGTAGGATATCAAATATTTAACCATTACTTCCCCAGTATGATTTCATCAGTGGGAACACTGTTAGAAGCTACAAGGACTGTGCTCACTTGTAATCCCAAGTTCTTGGGAAACTGAGGTAGAAAGATTGCAAGTTTGAGAAGAGCCTGAGTAGTACAGTGTGGTTTTGTCTCAAATGAAATAAAAAAAAGGGGGGATGGAGGTTACCTTAGTAGTAGAAAGCTTGGCTAGAAAGACTGTATTCAATGCTTCATAGGACCATTAACTAATGAAAAATAAGTAAATAAAATCACTAATATTTAATAAGTATTTTGTGAACAGATGATAATATAAATCTTAATGATCCATTCTTCAAATTTTAAATTGATCACCAATTGTTTTATTCCAGTTGTATTGATACATGTGTGAAAGTATCTCCAAGGTAGAAAATAGATTACAATCTATGATACTATCTTGGTAACAATATTGATGCTATAATGTGTTTCGGGTTCTAAAGAAATCCTGAGGATTATTAAGAAAAATGTTGACACATCAATTTACTCATCTATCCATATACATGCTTACTTATCTTTCTACTACTTATACAGTTATTTACTGACTGGTTACTATATGCAGACACAGCAGCCAGGGACTGGCCACTAAGAATGCATAAAGAAACTATCATTTTTAAGCCACTTGTAATCCCACTAAAAGAAAAAAATGAAAAAAAAAAAAAAACCAAAAAACAACCCCAGCAACAACTGAACACCAGGCAGATATCACACATGCTTTTACCAAACTAAGCATTCAATACTAAATGCCAAGATTCAAGTCATGCTTTTATAACATTCTAGCTGTGTATCTTTCAACAAATTAGATATCCTTTCTGGGACTTAAATGTCCTTGTTTGTTGTGCTATAAAAGATATGCTGCTCTTTGGAAACTATTTGGAAAGAGCATTTGAATTGACAGTTTATTTGGGTTGAAGGTTCAAGGAATGGGAAATAGTGTAAAATAGTACAAATATTCAAAGGACTTCGGAGCTGTGTTGGTGACTATAAGAGATGAAAATTGGTGGGGTCAGGCAGGATACAATAGGCAAACCCAAGGCAGAGAAAGCCGGGATAATTTTAAAAAAGGCTGTTTGAAACAACTCACAGTACACTGGGGAAACTAGATTATGAATCAACTTGTTGCCATAGTGAGGCATTTCTCAGACTTGGGTAGCATATGCATGATTTTTAAAGGAAAATAGCTCGCAAGGCTTCCATTGTTCTCTTGAATTAAATTTTATCATATTCTTACATGTGCACACAACATTAAACACAGCACAAACTCCTTTTATTTAGAAAGCTCTTATATAACTAAGCCAAACTTATAAATTAAAAGCAAACATAATTAGTAAACCGTTACAATTCAAAGTTGGGATTGTACTACCTTTCATTTTAATTAAAGCATTGTTTTTGAAATGAACGTGATCTTGTCTGGGGCAGGATTTTTGACTAGAACACGTCTGTCCTAATACTAGTGTGCATCATGAAATGGTTTAATTCTCTCACCACATCTCTCTGTTTAAACCACAGGGAACCCTTAATTTGTTTATATACCATGCTGGGATGACATTTGGACTTAAGACATTATGTTCCCTCTACCCTAGCCATAACAATGAACTTAGTGTCACTGTTTTTAATGAGACTATTAAACAATAGAGCAATGCAAATCTTGAAATATGTGGCAGAGATATGTCACTTTCATCTGGAGGAATATGCCTGTGTATATGCTTTAGATTATCATTGAAAATGCACAATTTTTACTTGCATGAAGAAGTCTTGGAGCCTTGAGGCCAGACTTCATAAAAATATCTTCGCAAAGTAATGACACAGCGAACAAAGTGAGCACCACCAAATGGCTGAAAATAAGTGAAAAATGTGCATGAATTATCTTTTGGAAATTTGACTCTGTGAGCCATTAGAAAACCTGCAACAATCTAGGCAAAATGTGACGAAAAATCCGCAGCGGCGATGGGAATGCGAGGAAAAAAGAAATTTGGGAGTGAGATAGAGTTTGATTGGCAGGACTCCATCTCAGATTGGATGTGGGAGGCAAAGGAAATTGAAAGTTCAAAGACGATTCTCATATTTCTGGTGTGGTTGCCTGCATAGTAGGGGCTGCTACCAGCAAATGGAAGGATGTTAGAGAGAGCAGACTGTGGCCAGGAAACAAGGAGATTGGCTTTGGACAGATTCATCTGAACTTCAACAGCAGTGACAGGATAGAAGATCAGAAATGCGACGTTGGAGCTTAGGAGAAAAGTTAGGCTGAGTTCTATTTTGGGCCATCTTCAAGCTTACCTGTGGTCGCTATGGCTTTGGATTGTATGAGCTCCTCACAGTGAGAGTGAGAGCTTCCTAGGAGTGGTGACACTTCAGGAAGGTACAGGGAAATTCAGACCTTTGGGGACCAAAGTCAGTGTAGCCCAGGAGAGCGTGGTGCTGTGGAGGGTGCTTTTGTGTATTGCTTGCATCTGGGCATCGGCCTCATCAATTGCTCTGACCTTTTGATGGTGTGGCCATCACAATTTAAAAGAGATCCTTTTCCTTTTTAATATATGGGTAGTGACTATCCATGCCTTTACATTAATGCTTAACATGTGATCCTCTTTAAATGTCATACATTCTCTGCTATAAATATGTTGACAATATGGGTTCAATCAGTATATGTGAGCATCTTTAGAACAGTGTGTCTTCTCAATAGAACCGTAGCTCATTCCTTTTGCTAAGTTTCCAATGTTTGCATGCCCCAGGGCTCAGTCCTGAACTCTCTCCTTCATAAACAATCTCTCCTTAATGATGAAAGGTCACTGTGCTCTTGATTGCCAAACATCATCTATCTATCTATCTATCTATCTATCTATCTATCTATCTATCTATCTATCTATCATCTATCTACTTATCTATCTGTCTGTCTATGTATCTATGTATCCATGTATGTATGTATGTATGTATGTATGTATGATCTACCTATCATCTATCTACTTATCTCTCTGTCTATGTATCTATGAATCCATGTATGTATATATATATATGTATGTATGTATCTATCTATCATCTATCTATCTGTCATTTGTTACCATCATTTTCATGAAGTCAAAACATGATAAACATAGAATCAAACAAACTACTCGTACACTCTACTTGGCCCTAGTAGAAATCTTGAACTTCTATATTATCCAAACTGGTTTATTCTAAGCAGTGCTGTTGAAGTAAACTAGGGAATTGTCAATAAAATAATTCTCTCTTGGAGCTGGAGAGATAGCTTAGTGGTCAAGAGCACTGGTTGCTCTTGTAGAGGACCCAGGTTTGATTTCCAGCACCCATTTGGCTGCTAGCAACCATCTGTAACTCTAGGTCTAGGGAATTTGACCCCCTCTTCTGACTTCTTTGGGCATTGGATAACATGGGTTCACTTACATACTTGCAGGCAATACACTCATACACATAAAATAAATATATAAATAAGATATTAAAGAATAAAATAAAATTTCTCTCTTACTCTCATCTCCAATATTAAAGCACAGGCTTGTTCTCACACCTTTAATCCAAATATCCAAGTACTTCAGGACTTCTTTCCCCAAAGGTCATATGCATATTAGTCAGGGTTCTCCAGAGGAATAGAAACAATATCTATCTATCTATCTATCTATCTATCTATCTATCTATCTATCTATCATCTATCTATCTATCTATCTATCTATCTTTATTCTTATGTATGTTTCATATATATATATATATATATATATATAAATTATTTATGGTCAGCAATTGGATTATACAACTGTGGACACCCGGGTATCTCAAGAGCTGCAGTTGGTGAGTTGGAGATTTAAGGGAACCTTTGGTATAGTTGTAGTTTTAATCCAAAGAACTCATAACCAAGAGATTACATGGTATAATTTCCAAGCCACGTCTAATCCAAAGAACTCATAACCAAGAGATTACATGGTATAATTTCCAAGCCATGTCTAAAGGCCAACCCATCTTGGAGGTAGGTAGAGAGAGCGAATTTGTCCTTTGACTGCCTCCCTTTCTATTTAGGCATTCTACAATGTGAAGATGGCCCATCTAGCCTCAAGAAGACCACCAGCTTCACTTAGTCTACTGATTCAAATATTCATTTCATCCACAAGCATCCTGATGCACATACCCATAATAATGCTAAGCGTCACTGGGCCCATTCAAAGTGTTGCATAACAGACCATCACAACTGTTTCCTTGTTATTCTGTGTGTAGTTCCTTATAATCCAGTTTGTATAAGACATTTGGATGAAAAATCAAAGAAATAAATTTATAATATATTACTCTCCACCCCAAGCAGGCCAATAACTTCCAGAGAGAAGTTAAAACAAAATGTACCCTTCTTACCTTAGTGATCAAGATTTGACATGGGAATGCCACATTGGCCAATGGGGTTCTGAGCCCCAAGTCCATTATTCTTCTACATCTCTCTTAGATTTTTGCACAACTATCTTCTCATAATTTGACTCTCACCCTAGATGTCACTTCTTTGAATGTAGCAAACACTATAGCCAATATAAAGCATCATTTTGCTTTCAGCCTCAATATTTGGGTACCATAAGAAGTAACAGGAAAGCTCTTTTCTCTGGCTAGGATGTCTTCAGAATAGTAGACAGGCATGGATGGTGGAACAGGGAGAATTTGTATGTGCAGGTTAAATCTATCCTATCTTTGTGACTAGTTATTAAAAGTCTTTGAATCTTAGTGTTCTAAAACAAAAAGATGATAATCCCACCCTTGTGGTAAGAATTAAGAAGAAAAAGATTCTCCATGGCTCACAGCTTAGCACAAAATAATTGCCTATATAATTAATATGGTGATACCCTCGTTCCTTTTCTATTTTTCCTGGAAAACTACAAAAGTAACAGATAAAATATTATAGGACCATGGCTGATACCTTGGATTGGTCCCACTATCCAATTCCCAGTAATTTAGCTAGATATATTAGAATGTCAGATATCCTAGTGAAGTCTTGAGGGGGGGATGAATCACTTTCCAATGAATTCTACTGATAACCACCACTAACTCTGGGCAGGAGATCACAGCAGTCAGGAATAGGAGCTGTTAAATATCAGAGGAACCTCTGATGTGACTTAATTTTCAAGTTTCCATATAGGTCTGTTGCCTTAAGTCATTTTATTTCAGCCCTTTCTTGACCTTGCAATGCTATTCACAATCCTATCTGAACTTTAAAGTCTCGCTTTCACACTGAGTGTGGCTGCCTGTTCACCATATGTGTTTGTTAAACCAGAGGTCATCAAACTATAGCCCATGGGCCAAATTTGGTGACCAAGCTGGTTATATAAATAAAGTTTTATTGGAAAGCAGCCACATTCATTTATTTACATATTGTCTAAAGCTGCTTTCACACTGTAAGGGCAGAGTTGAGTAGCTACAACACAGGCCATATGGTCTGCCAACCCTAAAACATTTACTATTTGGCTTGCTACATTAAAGTTTCCAGATTCCAGGGTTATACCATCTAGCTGTTTTCAGTGGACACTGTTAGCAACAAACAAGTATGGGCCACTTACTGGTTGTCAATTTCTAGGCTAAGTACTGCAAGTACCAAGGAACAGATAACATTCCTGTCCTTAAACAGCACAGAGTTCTATCTATGACTCTAAAGCAGAATAGACTACTGTTACCTAGTTGCTGACATCAATATCTTCTCAGAAGGAAAGTAGCAATTAACAAAACAGTGTATCATGCAAGGAACCACTGACACCTAAAGGGTTATTTTGTTGTTGTTGTTGTTCTGATTCTAGTGCCTTTGGTTTGGAAATTTCTATGGTGAGAATATGAGAATAACTTATGGGAAAAATAGATACTCCCTCATTAG
The DNA here is from genome assembly GCA_009823505.1 of Rhizomys pruinosus. Lineage (NCBI taxonomy): Eukaryota > Metazoa > Chordata > Mammalia > Rodentia > Spalacidae > Rhizomys > Rhizomys pruinosus. The sequence goes on along the minus strand of VZQC01000816.1, from coordinate 4,509,584 downwards.
CCCAAATGCTAAGCTTCAGCATGGCTTTGCTGTCCAGTCTAGGTTACACTGCAAAACCTCAAAGACAACTCTTACATAAGACAATTTGATTATTAAAATAGTTTTGCTTGTTTTGTAGTCTTTAATATTTTATTATGTTACACAGACCCTTTGAAACATATAGTGTTCTCTTTTGTTAAGCAATAGCTGCAGCATATTGAAAAGCACAAGAGAAAAGTACTAATTAGAATAATGGGTGCATAAGCATTGGAGTGCAAGCAGAACTTTCTTCCCAGCCAAAAGATGGGCATGCATACAAAATACCATGCAAACAGGGCTCAAGGTTTATTTACACCAAAAGTTGTGACAGAAGATGTTGTATTGGTAGGTGAGCTAAACCCTCAACAAAACAAATACTTTACGTCTTTTTTTTTTTCTGTCTTTTTTGGGACAGGGTCTCCCTATAGCCCCAGCTGGCCTGGAACTCATTATGTAGACCAGGCTGAACTTGAACTCACAGAGAACTGCCTGCCTCTGCCTCCCCAGTGCTGCGACTAAAGGCATGCACCACCACTCCCGGCAATTTATGTGTTTTAAAGTAATCCAATTTATGGCAGTGGAGAAAGGAATAAACAGTGAGCCTTAGCATGCTGTTTCCAGTCTGCTTCCTGCAGATCTTATGCCTTGGATAGCAACAAACGAGAATTTAGCATTCTTTTCACAGTTGGACTTCAATTACCAATATTTAGCTTACTTGGAGTAATTTATTTTATTTATTAAGGCAGGGTCTCATGTATCCAAGGCTGGCCCCTGACTCACTGTGTAGCTCACCTTGGACTTCTGATCCTCCCACCTTTGCCTCCTTAGGGCTGGGGTGACAGGAATGAACAACCATATGGCGTGATAGAGACCCAGCCCAGGGCTTCCTGCCTGAGGCAAACACTACAAATGAGCTGTATCCCAATCCAATGAATACATCTATTTTGCCTTTCCTGGTAAGAGAGAGAATTCCTTCATGTGAAATATAAAAGGATAAATATTTGTTATACGAGGTCTGGGAAATTACTTCTAATGAAATATATTTGTTTTCACTCTGCTTAAATTATCTGCTTTGTTTAGGTATGGTTTCCTCTCTCTTTCTCTCTCTCTCTCTCTCTCTCTCTCTCTCTCTCTCTCTCTCTCTCTTTTCTCTGTATGTGTGTGTGTGTGTGTGTGTGTGTGTGTGTGTGTGTCTGTATACATGCATACCTGGGTTCATGTGTGTCCTATATACTGGTATGTATGTGCATTTGTGTGTGTGGAAGTCAGAGGGTGACCTCAGAGTTGTTATAAAAGTGCCATCTGCCTTATTTGAGAAAAGGTGCCTCACTGTCCTGGAGCTTTCCAAGTAGGTTAGGCTGGCTGGCCAATGAGCCCCAGGGATTCATCTGTCTCTTCCTCCTTAGAGCTGGGAATACAAGCGTGCACCACTGCATTCTCTTTTTCCCGTAGGTTCTGGGGATCGGGGATTGAATTGAAGTCTTCATGCTTGCATGGCCAGAACTTTACTGGCTGTGATAGTTAATATTGATTTCAAACTTGACAGGATCCGGAATCCCAGTGGAGACTAACCTCCCATACCCTCGAAGCTGAAATGGGAAAACCTACTCTAAAAGTGGGCAACACTCTTCAGTGGGCTTAAATCTGGGAATGAACACACAGGAGAAAGCTAGCTTGAGTGCTTCTCTCTTGACTTCCTATTGCTGATGCAATGTCGCCAGTTGCCTCAGTCCTGTAGCCATGGCTTCTCAGCCGTGACCAACTCTGACCAACTGTACTCTTAAACTCTCTGCCAAAATAAAAACCCTTCCTTCCTTAAGCTGTTTTGGTCAGGCATTTAGTTGTAGCCATCCCACGGCCCAGAGGTGNTATTTACAAACAACCAAAAGTTTTTACAGTAATATTTGTAATTTAATGTGAGCTAAACGCCTCAACAAACAAATACTTACGTCTTTTTGTTTTTTCTGTCTTTTTTGGACAGGGTCTCCCTATAGCCCAGCTGGCCCTGGAACTCATTATGTAGACCAGGCTGAACTGGACTCACAGAGAAAATGCCGCCCTCTGCCTCCCCAGTGCTCGATAAGCATCACCACCACTCCAATCCCGGCAATTTATTATGTTGTTATTAAAGTAGCAAATTTTGTAGGGCAGTGAGAAAGTAATCAACAGTGAGCTCGAGCATGCTGTTTTCCAGTCTGCGTCCTGCATCTTATGCCTTGGATAAGCAACAAACGGAAATTTAGGGCATTCTTTTCGACAGTTGGACTTCAATTACAAATATTTTGGCTTACTTGATTAATTTATTTTATTTATTAAGGCAGGTCTCATGTAGCCAAGGTCGTGGCCCCTGACTCACTGTGTAGCTCACCTTGGACTTCTGATCCGCTCTCCCACCTTTTGCCTCCTTAGGGCTGGGGTGACAGGAATGAACAACCATATGGCGTGATAGAGACCCAGCCCAGGGCTTCCTGCCTGAGGCAAACACTACAAATGAGCTGTATCCCAATCCAATGAATACATCTATTTTGCCTTTCCTGGTAAGAGAGAGAATTCCTTCATGTGAAATATAAAAGGATAAATATTTGTTATACGAGGTCTGGGAAATTACTTCTAATGAAATATATTTGTTTTCACTCTGCTTAAATAAATTATCTGCTTTGGTGTAGGTAGGGTTTTCCTCTCTTTTCGCTCTCGCTCTCGCGCTCTCACTCCGGGCCCTCCTTCTCCGCACCTCTCCGCTCTTCGCTTCTCCCTCTCTCATCTCGCTCTCGCTGTGGTGGGTGTGTGGTTGTGTTGTGGGTGATTATGTATGTAAGTATAGGGGTAGGGACCAGGGAATAACTTTGGGTACTGGGTACTGTTCCTCAGTCCACACCCATCCTTTCAATTTTCTGTGACGCAGGGTCTCTCACTTTCGAACTTGCCAGGTAGGTTAGGTTGTGGGCCAGTGAGCCTTATGGAGATCCACTTGTTGTGCTGCCTCCAGGGCTGGGCTACAACTTACATTTCATCTGCCACAAATCAGCTTGTTCTATGTTTTCTTGGGTTTCTGGGGCAATTGAACCGAGGGGTCCGAATCCTGCAAGTAACACCAGTTGACTGCCGGTCTCAGTCCTGTTGGCTTTTTTCCTTCGCCTTCCGACTTTGCCTTCTCTGTCTTTCCTCGTCCTGCTGATTATCCGCTGTTTTTATTTTTCTTCTTTTTCTTCTGTTAAGATACCCCAGAGTTTTGCTCTCTCATTTTCCACTAGTTCTTTGTTGCCGGACGATTTTTTAGTGGTAGAGTCTTCACAGGTTACACAAATTGTCCCCAGTCTTAAGTGATACCACCCATTTTATAGATAATGCAAACTTTACAAATAATGAAGAAGCTTATTGTGAGTTTCTCTCAGATTAGCCAAGGCTGGCCCCTGACGCAACTGGTGTCAGGTAACCTTGGACTTCTGATCCTCCCACCTTTGCCTCCTTAGGGCTGGGGTGACAGGAATGAACAACCATATGGCGTGATAGAGACCCAGCCCAGGGCTTCCTGCCTGAGGCAAACACTACAAATGAGCTGTATCCCAATCCAATGAATACATCTATTTTGCCTTTCCTGGTAAGAGAGAGAATTCCTTCATGTGAAATATAAAAGGATAAATATTTGTTATACGAGGTCTGGGAAATTACTTCTAATGAAATATATTTGTTTTCACTCTGCTTAATTTCGGCTTTGTTTAGTATGGGTTTCCTTCCTCTCCTATCTCATCTCATCTCCTCTCCTCTCTCTCCTCTCTCTCGCTCTCTCCATCTCTCTCCATCTCCACGGAACCCCATCTCTCTCTCTCCATCCCTCTTTGTGTGTGTGTGTATGTGTGGTGTTTATGTATGTAAGTATATGGGTAGGGACCAGGGAATAACTTTGGGTACTGGGTACTGTTCCTCAGTCCACACCCATCCTTTCAATTTTCTGTGACGCAGGGTCTCTCACTTTCGAACTTGCCAGGTAGGTTAGGTTGTGGGCCAGTGAGCCTTAGAGAGATCCACTTGTTTTGGCTGCCCCAGGGCTGGGCTTACAACTTACAATTTCATGCTGCCACACTCAGCTGTTTCCATTTTTACTTGGGTTCTGGGCATTGAACCGAGGTCCTAATCCTGCAAGTTAAGCACCAGTTGACTGCCGTGTCCTCAGTCCTGTTTGGCTTTTTCCTTCGCCTTCCTACTTTGCCTTCTCTGATTCTTTCCTCTTCCTTCTGATTATCCATCTTGTTATTTCTTCTTCTTTTTCTTCTGTTAAGATACCCCAGAGTTTTGCTCTCTCATTTTCCACTATTTTCCTTTGTTGCCTGACTATTTTTAAGTGGTAGAAGTCTTCACAGTTTACATCAAATTTCCCCAAGTCTTAAATTGATACCCCATTTTATAGATAAGGCAAACTTTTACAAAATAATTAAGAAGCTTATGTGAGTTCTCTCAGATGGTATTGAAATTGGTGGTGCTGAGATTTCATGTGGCCTGTTATGGGTCTATATCACCACACTGATTCGGAAAGCGTTTTATTTTTTTTTTTTTTTTTTTTCTGGACTAATTATTCCATCTGGCTTCATGATACATTGAGAGTATTTGAAGCAAATTATGCTGGAAGCAATTTGGTTTAGTTTGGTTTGATGATTTCATTTGGAGAGATGAAGGATGAAACTGGAATCCCAAAGCCAATAATGAGTTGATTGCAAAACCGTTGGAGTGTTCTTCCATGTAAACAACTGTTTTACTTTTTAAAATGTCAAGGGATTCACTGCCATGACCTCCAGCAGAGCCTTCCAACTGTTACCAACAATGAATTTCCTCACTCTGTTTTAAAGTGGTGGGTAATGGATCTCTTGGTCTCCTAATTTGGGCTCAATGATAAAACATGGTCTAAATGAAAAAAGTATAATTCAGAGGTACAACCCCCTTTTTTCACATAAAGGTAAAATAATGGTCAAGTAGAATTTTTTTTTTCCTTTTTGAGACAGGGTCTCCCAGTATCTGCTGGCCCGGAACTCACTATGTAGATCAGACTGGCCTTGAACTCGCAGAGATCTGCCTACCTCTGCCTCCTGAATGCTATCATGCTTAGCCTAGAAAATTTCTTTATTCTCTTTTCTAGTTCACTGGTCTGTTAGTAAACCCCTGAGTAGGGAGGAAAAATGCTTTGTCCAGTCTTTGTGTGAATTTGAGTTCATTTCCTCTTGCCCGTTCTCAAGGGTAAGCTCATTTTTCCATTTTAAATATGAGCTCCCATTGGGCATTAACCATGCCACTTTTACTTAATGGCATTGTATTTTCTTCAGTGTAATGCTGTGCTCACATAACTGATCTGTGGTTGCCAGGTGAAAATGACAAACACTGCATCCCAGTGTCTGTATGCTAGTATTTTATAGGCTGCAGTAATGAAAAGTTTGATCACTGTTTTAAATCATATCTGTACATACATAACTTAATGCCTGTACTGAAAATACTGTGAATATATCATACCATAGTAGGCATTTGATTGAAACTCACCTAATTGGGGCTTGGGGATAATTAACCAAAGCAGAACAATATTTACCCCTGCACTAAGTATGGAAAGAGGACATTTGTAGCCAGGGAACTGATAAAATAAACGAGGGCAGGAAAGATTGCTTCCTTACTTTGTGCTCTTTTATAGAAGTGACTTATACTCTTATAAACACCCTATAATGCCCATCTATATATGAAAAATCCTGGAGAGAAGACTCAGCAGTTAAAAGTGGCATACAACAGCTAACAACTGTCCTTAACTCCAGGTCCAGGGGGATCCAGTGCTGTCTTCTGACCTCCATGGGCATTGTATGACACGGGTATACTTACATGTATGTAGGCAATATACTGATACACATAAAATAAAAATAACAAATAAAATATTAAAAAAAAATAAAACATGAAAAGTTTCGGCTTGATTTTGAATTCTAAACTCACAATATAAGAAAGTAATTAGAATTTAATTATAATGATTTCTCATGAAGACACCTACTAATATAAAATAAGTTTCTTTGATTAATTGCAAATTAGATTGCACATACTACTTCTATGTTTTTCTCCTTTCTTTCCTTCCAATCAGATTCTTCCCTTTTTCTAGTTTGTTTTCAGAAAAGGAATTTACAAATTGAACATATTTTAACAAATTAGATGGAATCTAATGCTAATTGAACCATAAGTCTTTCTGTAAAGATCTCTGTCTAAGAGGGAATATCTTGATTTATTATTTTTTTCCTCTGACCTTTCAGATAGAGGAGCAATTTATTTTAGTCTGTCATAGTTCAATGGTAGATATCATTTCCTCTGATTTGGGATTCTCTGTTTTCCAAGCCCTAGGTGGTTACATATTTACCACCACTGATTAACAGAGAAATGAGCCAGAAGGTGGCAAAGGCCTCTGAGCCTGGAGAGATGGGTGGTGGATTGCATACTTTTTAATTAATTCCGATTTTATTAGGTTCATTTGCCTAATTTGCAGAATCCATTTGTGTTGCATAAAATATTTCGGGGTTGCTCATCTTCATAATTTCTGCAACTTTCATCTCTCTATGAATGTTTATCTGATTTTCAGTCTTCCTTTCTCCCTTACTCCATTTTAATTGATGGCTCCAATCCATTTGTACTATGTTGAGCCTCAGAAGATCAAAAGAGCTTGGGATGACCAGGTGGTCTTTTCTCCTTGGATGACCAGGAAAGCAGGGCCTGCGTGTTGGGAAATGCATTTTCCTCCTCGCCTGCCACAAAGAGTGCACTTTGGAGAGAGGTCATCTTGGCTGCTGGATGTGTTTCATTGACTAACAAGGATCTGGCAACCTGGGCTGCGTAGAGCAGAACATTTTTTTGAGGCTGGAGCATTGTGAATGGAATATATAACTAGTGCTGTTATTTCTGTCTTTTTCTGACTAAAACCTGCATTTTTCTAAGTATATCATGTTTTTATCTGCTGAGAAAAAAAAATGAGTTGTCACACAGAAAATAAGTTAACACAACTTTACCATGAAAGAAAATAGGCAAAATTCAGTATGTATGGTGCATAACTGCTGTGTCAATTGATAGTTACCAATGAAACCTGAACTCTGGCTTGGTCATTAATGTGGAAAATTCTTTTAATTGCTTATTCTTTGTATAGGATGCATTATGACTATCATGGGGGATAATGGTAAGCTGGGTATGGTGATTGACATTCATAGATAACTTTAAAATACTTCACAATGACAGTTTGTATGCAGCCTTTGGAAATTTTTTTTCAGTGTAATCATATTATTTATTTATTTTTTATTTTTAAGGGATTCTACAATATAATGACACAGCTGTTTGCAGATAACATTGATGTTACTCAGTATGTCATACAATTGGGTAATTGGTGCATTTTGCAAGTATCTATGTCCAAATTTTGAACAACCCAAGGTTCCCATAGTCCAGTTGGAGAAGCTTGTATGCACAGGCATGTTGATCAGTTAGGAGTCCAGACTATATTCCTGTAGTCTCACAATTCACCCCTATCTCTCTGCAGCCCTTACAATCTACCACTCCTCCTCTTCCACAGTTTGGACTTTGGAAATTTTAGCCTGACCTAACACTGTGTCATGTACTGGCCATGAGTCAAAATGTGTTATTTGTTCCCCCATTTCATTACTCATATATTGTACTTGTTGAGAATAGTCATAACATCACTCATCCCTAGAAAACATGCAGGATAGATTGTTATAGCCAGTAATAGGTTGAACCCAGGCTCAATAACTTGGTTAAGACCTTACAAAACATTATTATTCAGTTGGCTTTAACTTGGCATTTGTTCACCTGTCTGTCTCTCTGGAGAAGAAAGGGTTCTGGGTTCTCTCTCGGAGACTTGTCTTCTCTCCAACCCCAGCTTTTAAATCCCATCCAGTGGTGTAAAATGAAAGAATATAATTTTCCATTTTATGCTTCTGCTCACACTATTTCCTCCCTATAAGGAATTAATAATGTATGACTAGTAATGTTTAGTGTAAGCAAGGAATGCACAAATAGATCTTGGAGATATAAGCAATTATGGCAGAGGGCAGAGGATCCATGATCTCCCAAGAGAACCATGGGTTGCAGGGAATTGCCTATGGCATATTAGACAAAGCACAAGAAGGGAGTGCTCTAGTTTTATTCTGCTGCTATAATAAAGAACTTGGAGCAAAGGCAACATGGGAGAGGAAAGGGTTTATTTCAGCTTACACTTCAAGGTTATAGTCCATCACTGAGGGATGTCAGGGCAGAAACAAAAGCAGGAAGTGATGCAGAAAACATGCAGGATGGTGCATACTGGCTTGCTCACTAGCTGATTCTCAACTAGCTCTCTTATGCGGTTCAGCCCATTCTCTCTAGGTATGGACCTCCCACAGTGGGCTTGGACCTCCCACATCATCAGTCAAAAGGTTCTTTCATAGAAATGGCCACAGACTAATCTGGTATTGGCAATTCTACAGTTGAGGCTCCTTATCAGGTGACTCTAAATTATGGCAAGTTGACAATGAAAACACACTCATGGCTCAAGGACAATTGCGGAAGAGGGGGCAGAAAGACTGTAAGAGCCAGGGTTGGTCCATGAACACAAGGAAGCTGAGGCTTTCAGGCCCCTGGAAGCTTGCACATTGGAACTTTTGGCAATGGTGACATGCTGAGGACAAGACCCATGCTGACTCGATTAGACAAGGGCCCAGAAATGGGAAATCAGCCAGCTGGCCCCAGCCTGGAACAGTTGGAGATTGATTACTACTAGGAGAGGAGACCTTTACATGTGATCGCTAGATAGGCTGACTAGATACTGGAGGATGAATTTACACTGAATTGTAAATTCTGTGTACAATGCTTGACTGGATAGGGCTTAACATGTACGGCAGAATGCATGAGGCCTGGCAGGGCGGGGTGTTTAACTTTGATTAAGAGCCATTGTATGAAATGTACTAAAGCTCAATAAAAAGATAAGAAAAAATTAATCAGGACAGAGAAGAATCCATTTGTTATTCCTCATAGCCCAGTTAAAGCGGGCACTGGAATTTAAGGGTCTACAACAGTGCTTTCAAAGCCATCAAGACAATGCCTATCTTAGAATCAGCAAGGATAACAATGGTGGACCTGCTCATGAAGCATGTCTAGGAATTTAAAGACCTTTGATAGGATTCTAGCTGAGTTTGAAGATATGGTTCAGCAGTTAATAGCACTTGCAGTTCTTGCTGAGGACCCAAGTTCAGTTCCCAACACCTACATCTAGTGGCTCACAACTACCTTTAACTCCAGTTCCTTGGGACCTGTGCTGGATAGCTTTAGTGTCAACTTGACACACCTGGGTTGAGGGAGCCTCAATTGGGGAATGGGCTCCATTGGATTGGCCTGTGGCCACATCTGTGAAGTATTGTCTTGATTGTCAGGCAATGTGGGAGGGCCCAGCCCACTATGGGTGGTGCCACCCTGGGCAGGTTGTTGTGTACAGTATGAGAAGGCAGGCTGGGCATGAGCCAGAGGGGCAAGCCAGTGAACAGCATTCCTCCATGGCCTGTGCTTCAGCTTCTGCCTCCAGGTTCCTACCCTGAGTTCCTGCCTTGGGCTCTCTGAATGATGAACTGTGACCCAGGAGATGTAAGCTGAATAAACCCTTTCCTCCACAAGTTGGTGTCAGTCAGAGTGTTTTGTCACAGCAATGGAAGACAGATTAGAACAGGACCCAATGTCCTTTTATGACTTTATGTGGGTACCTGCACACATCTGGTACACACACACTCACATATATATAACACACACGACCCTTGGTGATCATCCAGTAGTCCTAGTATCTCCAAAAATCTTGGCTCTTCTCTGAAACTAATGGCTGTACCTTCAACCATGGGCTCTTCTGACCTCTCCTGGTGCAGCACCTCAGATTCTCTTCAGGACCCTTGTAATCCTGGGGAGGTGTCTTCACTGCAACCAAGACTGCACTTTTACCACTGGCGTTTTCTGGCCTGGCACAGTGTTAAGGCTCAGCTGCTCTCCGTTACTCTTCATATTTTCAATACCAGAATCATGCAGGAGACTTACACATTACCAAATCCTGCTTCCAGATTGAGATGGAGGCTTGGGTCCCCTCTGGACCACAGACTCTGTGTGCTGACCCTGAGGAAATACTTCCCAAAAGATTTCACCAGTTATGCTGGTTTCTTGTTACTTACAGCTGATTTTAAAGCCTCAGCTAACCAGCATCAATTGTCAGAGTAAAGCGAAGTTTCTTTCACTTCAGGTTCTGGTCTCTTCTTAATCACAGCTGACTCTTCAGCCCCAGCCAACAAGAACCCATAGATTCTCAGTTCAAAATATCAAAAAACAGCCCTCAAGCTTCCCTTTGAAGCTTCACAAGCCAGATCTCCATAGTCTTCAACTCTTTTGGCATAACTTTTCCAAGATCCACAGCAACAAACTCTAAGCACTCAATGGCTTTTCTAGCTCCCCCAACACTTCCACAGTCCTCCCCCAAACACCAAGATCAGATATGTCACAGCAATAGCCCACAATCCTGGTACCAGTCTCTGTTCTAGTTTGCCTTTAACTGCTATGAAAAAACACTGACAAATACCAACCTGGGGAGGAAAGGGTTTATTCAGCTTACATCTCTTGGGTCCCAGTTCATCACTTGGTGAGCCCAAATTAGGAACTCAGGGCAGGAACCTAGAAGCAAGAGCTGAAGCACAGGCCATGGAGGAACTGGGCTGGGCCTTCTCGTATCACTCAACAATCAAGAGAATGCCCCACAGACTTGACCACTGTCCAGTCCAATGGAGGCAATTCCCCAATCGAGGCTCCCTCAACCCAGGTGTGTGGAGTTGATAACTCAAGCTATCTAGAGGAATTGATTGAATGGGGTGGTGAAGATGTCTGACCATTTTTATGCTCAATCTGAGTTTGACTTTCTTTATGCATCTGTTCTAACTCCAGCTCTGAAGTCAGATTCCATTTCTGGAGGAGAGTTGTTCCTCAGCATCCTGTCCTCTGCTGCCTTGCCCCTTGCTGCCCTCTGCTCTGCTGTCCTGTCCCCCACTGCTGTGACAATGCCTCCACTTTTGTTTTCATACTCGGTTCCTTCCTAGTGTTGTGCTTGCTATCTTCCTTTGTGGCTTATTTCTGGTTCATTTGATGATAACACTGTCTACACAAATTATTTTTAAGATTTCTACTCTGAGTTTTATTGCACATTATCTATTTAAAACCTCATGACAGTTTTTTCTTAAAGTATAAGGGCATGCAATGTGTGTGACTTATGAAATGTCTTTGGTTCTCTTTTCCGACTTAAAAAAGTCTTTTAAGGTTGGTCAGATTATTAACGAAACAAATGCATCAGGTTTTTGTTCTTATTGTTTCTGCACCAGGTCTTTGTAATAGTTCCTTGATAAAGGTACATCAGATAACAATGAGGTTGCACTTTCTATTTGCCTCTGTACCTGATAAATGAGAAAACTTGTCCTTTGTTCCTAAACTTGTATATCAAGTTATGAAACCATTCTGCTTTTACTTAGTATGTATTTGAATACATTCTAACTTATCATCCTAGGAATGAGTTTTTTTTAATTACATTACAATGGTGGACACTTTGGGATGTATTTTAGAACTTATTTTTATTTCATAATGGCACATTAATTTTATATCTTTAGTGATAGAAATCTTTCTAATACCAAAATACTTTTACTTAATATGGGCTGTATCTTTTGAGTCCATCATAAGTTGAAAATATTCAGTTGAAAAGGCTTTTTTTTTGCCTAACCTACTACCTATTGGTTTGTCAACACAGCTCCCTGCAGGAAGTGGGCTACTTCCTCAAGTGTTTGTATAGTTGGCTGGCAACTGTGGCAAGGGGCAACTGTGCAGAATCAGAAGTCCCTTATCTATCACTAGCCAGGGGAAAGAGAAAAATTCAAAACTCAATGCATGGTTTCTTCCAAACATCATTTATTTTGCTTTCAGACATATTGACACAAAAAAACCCCTAATCATTGTTTAGAAGAATAAGACATTAAAAATCTTTAATAGCTTCAATGGCTTAAAATTCCTTTTTCATTTCTATGGAGGGTTACATCAATTATATAGTTAGTTGCATTAGTTATAAACTGATTTTAGTACATTTTGTTCTACTTGATGTTACTTGATATAGTCATTTCATAAGGAAAAATTTCCCAAACTTTCCCCAAGACTTTTCATACCTTTAATGTAAGAGAACATCTTTTTTTTTTCTTTTTTTCATCTGTATTTACCTTCTGAAGCAGAATGTAACTTGGGCACTACGTTTCCATTCACTAGCCTTGATAAATTACAAGACTTAGGGAAGCTTATGAGTTTTGTTCTTGTACTTTGGAAAACAAGCCATGTAGGGGAATCCTCCCATCAAGTTGTTTCTGCTTACATACCTATTTCTAGGACTAGTACATGCAGAATTAACTATGGAGGATGGAAACCTTAAGATTCCAGAAGTTGAAACTCAAGACATTCTAACAACTTTCTTTTTAAACATGAAGATATAGCTCAGAACACTTTAGTGACAAATGACTTTGGTCCACTAAAGAATCCAGCTTGACAGCTAAACACTTCAGAGCACAGTAGGTTACATTATGTCTTACAACAAATATTCATTCTACTATGATGATCCATGGTGAAATGAGAAAAAGCATCACTAGCTTCACTTTACTGCCTAAGGTATCACAGCATCACTTGGAAGTAGAAGGAAATCTTGTCTTCCCCTTAAGTTATCATGCCACACAGGTTTTTTAAATGTTAACAAAAATAAATGAAAATCCCGGAAAATATATTATCAGAAGGAATGAAGGTAAGTATTGAACAAGAACATCCTCTAAAATGAATTCTGAAGGAGACTATGGGAAATGGCAATGAATATAACCTCTGATACTCAGCTGTTGATCTGGAAATAATGAGTTCTTCCTAGGACAAGTGGATGCTGTTGCAAAGATTCTGGTTTTGGAGAAATCATTGAACTGAAGGAAAGACCAGCTTCCATTCTGGTAATCAGGGGAGAAGGTCAGCCTTCACCTCAGGAGAATTTTGTTCTCTGTGAAAATTAGTTTTATCATCAGACAAGCAAAATGTTTATCCTTATATAGTTTGTTGAGGTGCTGTGTCCTCTGTGTTCATGTACTGTGGCCAAATGAAGCTATTTAGATATGCATTATGTCACAGGCTCATTTGTGTGTATGTGTGATTAATGTACTTAGAATCTACTCTTTCAGTAATTTCAATATATGCTGTATTTTTACCGTGAAACCCACCATGTACAACAGATCTCTTGAAATTATTCCTCTGATCTAGATGAAACTTTTTGACTTTTGACCAATATCTTCCCAAACCACCCATCCCTGGTACTATTTACTGTCTCCTTTTATGAGTTCTACTTTTGTAAAATCTACCTCAAATGATATTTATGTGCTATTGATCCTAAAAGGAAAAAAATGGGCTGAATCTGATGACAGAGTCTTTACATCTTTGTGTCTAGGATGTTGTGGAAAAAGAAGCAGAGCTGAGCAACTGAGTATCTTTTTGCAAGGGTTTCACCTAGAGGCTCAGAGTCCACATAAGCCCTAGTCAACATTACACAGACTGTCTAACTTAAAATAATTTTTAAAATAGTTTGTCTAATGCTAAGTAGTTACAATAAATTTATAGAGACTCCCATAATTATACACTTGCAGATAAAAATCTTAGATAATATCATCGTTAACCTGATACAACGGAGAAAAGGGAACCTAACTGAGGAATTTCCTCCATCATATTGTCTTTTTGACCTGTCTTTGGGGCATTTTCTAAACTAAATAATTCATGTGTGGGTAGTGCTGTCACTGGACAGATGGGATGAGGCTGTATAAGAAAAATAGCTGAGCAAGCCAATAAGCAGCATTACTCTGTGGTTTCCACTTCAGTTTCTGCCTTGAGTTCCTACCCTGTTCTGCATTTTCTCAAGAATGAACTATTAATAAGATGAAATAAGCTCTTTTCTCCTCACATTGGTTTTAGTTACTTTTTTTTTTTTAATCACAGCAATAGAAAGCAACCTAGAACAGATAAAATATCTATTCTTCAGATAAAAATAAAATTTATAAGCTTCTGGGTCAGTGATTCTCCACTGGGGGCAGTCTTGACCCTTACAGACATTTGGCAACATCTGGAGATGGTTTCTCCTCTCATAAGCAGGAGTATTCTTCCTACTATCTAGTAGGTTGTCAGGAAAGATGCTAAACCTCCAGCAATCTTCAGAGTGGTCTCTCCAATAAAGAATTAGCCAATCCAATTAGTCAAGACAGTTAAGGGTGAGAAGTTCTTCCCTAGATAAAAAGAACAAATTTTACAATGGGAAAGTATCAGGATAGGTGTGAAATTCTTATTCTGTCAGACTAGATGCTACAAGAATGTGTAAGGAACCCACAACCTGAGAGCAAATAACTGTACTGGGGGAAATAAACTTGAAGTTAATCTGGAACCTAATTTGAAGAAAGTGCAAAAAATGATGTTACTATGTAACAATTTGAGCAGAACAGGCCTTAAAATGGCCTGTTCATATATTAGTCCCTGAACTTACATAATATAATATAATAAGCCCATGCATTATATCAGACCACAATGCAATAAAGCTTAAAATAAACAACAAAAGTAGCTCTAGTAACTATATGAACTCATGGGGATTAAACAACACACTCTTGAATGATGAATGGGTCAAAGAAGAAATTAAGAAAGAAATAAAAGTATTCTTGGAACTAAATGAAAATGATAATACAACACAGTGTAACATCTGGGACACTTTAAAAGCAGTCTTAAGAGGGAAGTTTATAGCTGTAAGTGGCTACATTAAAAAAGCAGAAAGAGCACAAATAAATGATTGGGCAATATAACTCAAGACTCTGGAAAGGCAAGGAAAAAAGGGAACCCAAACCCAGCAGACAAGAAAAAAAAACAACAAAAATCAGAGCAAAAATTAATGAAATAGAAACAAAGGAAACAATACAAAAAAAATCAATTAATCTAGGAGCTGGTTCTTTTTTTTTTTTTCTGAATTTGGTTCTCCATCTACTACCTCCCTCCAGAGAAAATTAAGGTTGAGAGTGGAGGAGTGCTGAGTATTTAAAAGGAGGAGAGTGTTCTGGGACAGAAACATCTGTGGACAAAAGCCTAGTAATGCAGCCACAAACATTACACAACTATGTGGCTTTGGGAAAAGTCATCCATTGTTGTGACCCTTAGTTTATTGGTACATTAATGAAAATATGGCCTGATTCTTTTTTTTTTTTTTCAGAAAGACACCTTTTTATTTCACAGTTGTTTTCAGATCACATTGACATTGCTCAGTTTGCCATACAATTAGGTAATTGGTGCTAGCACCCACAGATGAGGGATAACATTCGTTGTTTGTTTTTCTGGGACTGTGTTACTTCACTCAGAATGATATCTTCTAGCTCAAACCATTTATCTGCAAAGTTCTTGATGTCATCTTTCTTTACCGCTGCATGGAACTCCATTGTGTAGATGTACCACATTTCCTCTATCCACTCCTCAGCTGAGGGGCACTTGGGTTGGTTCCAGCTCCTTGCTATTGTGAAGAGAGCTGCAATAATCATGGCTGTGCATGTATCTCTGCAGTAAGATGAGTCTTGAGGGTACATGCCCAGGAGTGGTATGGCTGGGTCAGGTGGCAAGTTCATTCCAAGTCTTCCAAGGGTTCTCCACACTGCTTTCCATAGTGGCTGCATGAGTTTACATTCCCACCAGCAGTGGATGAGTGTTCCCCTTTCCCCACAACCTCTCCAGCACTTGGTATCATTTGTTTTCTTGATCCTAGCCAGTCTTATTGGAGTAAGATGATATCTTAAAGTGGTTTTGATTTGCATTTCCTTAATGATTAGTGATGTTGAACACTTCTTGAGGTGTTTCTCAGCCATCTCTAATTCCTCACTTGTGAAGTCTCTGTTCAGCTCTTTGCTCCATCTATTGAGTGGGTCATTTGTTTTCTTTCTTCTTTGTTTTTTGAGTAGTTTATATATTCTGGAAATCAATGCTTTGTCAGATGTATCTGCAGTGAAGGTTTCCTCCCACTCTGTGGGATTTCTCTTCACTTCCTTGATTGTTTCTTTTGATGTACAGAAGCTTTTGAGTTT
>VZQC01000816.1:4450010-4493153 GCA_009823505.1 Rhizomys pruinosus | reverse complement strand
ATAACTTACCACTACTGGGGTCAGTCACAGAATTTATACACTTGCTGAGGTCAGAGGGCTCAGTGTTTAAGCTAAGCTTTCAAGCATGGGTATGACTGCTGAAGGAATAGAGACATCGTAGATACACGGAAGTGAGGAGCACTGGAGCTCATCCATGAAACTCTCAGGAGTCTCTGGACTAGAGAGATAGATCATCACTTAAGAGCACTGGCTCTTTTTTTTTTAATTTTTACTTATTTCGGTATGTGTATGAATGTACTGTCTGCATGCAGGTGTGTGCACCCGTGTCGTGCAATGCCACGGAGGTCAGAAGAGGGTGTCGGATTCCCCCGGAACTGGAGTTCTGGAACTGGAGTTCTCCTGGAACTGGAGTTCCAGACGGTTCTCGGCCGCCATGTGGGTGCTGGGGATCGAACCCGGGTCCTCTGCAAGAGCAGTTGGCACAACCGCTAGGCCATCTCTCCAGCCCCCAGCCTGCTTTCTTATACAGTACAGAACCACCTGCCCAGGAGTGGCACCACCCACAATGGACTGGGCCCTCCCACATCGCTCAACAACCAAGAAAATACTCCGCATATGTGGCCACAGGCCAGTTCAATGGAGTCAGTTCCCCAGTTGAGGCTCCCTCGACCCAAGTGTGGTCAGGTTGACACTAAAGCTATTCAGCACACTAGCCAAATGTTTTTCATACAGGTTGGTTTTCTGATTGAAAAAAATAGTCTCAGGAAGTCAGCCAGCAAGGGACTTGGGAGCTCCTCTTTTGCTGTGTGAATTTGCCTATTGCTTCTGTCACTTGCTAGCATCAGACTCCAGTTTCTTTAGTTTTCAACGAGAAATCAATAAGGGAAAGGCTCCAGGTTTTCACTGATGGATTGGCCCTGCTAAGATGTCCTGCTTCAAAGATTGCAAACCTGGATCTCTGCCTCTCTAGCATGCATTCAGCCATTGTGGGGATAATCAGCTCCTCGTTGTGTTAAATAATCCAGAGAGTCTCCATTTTATTGTTTCTATTTCTGTAGAGAACCCTGTTCAATATACTTCCACTGAGCATCTGCTGGAGATCCAGCAGAGGCTTTGGAGGCCCTAGTAGGAGGCATTATAAGAAGACCAGCCTGGGCCTAAAGAGATGCCTCAGTGGTTCATAGCATTACTTACTGTTCACCCAGAGGACCCGGGTTAAGGTCCCAGCAACCATATGGCAACCAACAACTCTCTGTAATTCCATTTACAGGACATTTTCTGGACTCTGTGGGCATTGCATGCTTGGGGTGCATTTACATGCACGCAGACAAAATGTTCATACACATAAAAAAGTTAAAATCTTTAAAGAAAAAAGACAGAGAGCTGGGAGTGTGTGGCTGCTGACCTGACACCTGTATGGAACAGGTGTTAGCGAGAGGTGTAATGGCACTGAGGTTTTGATATTTTGGTTGCAGCACTTGGTTAATTTGTTTGGCTGCTACACATAAACAATTATCTTACTGTTAAATGCACTGGCTTTCTCCTGAACACAGGAGTAACTCCGCTGAAAACAGTTTAGATGAATAAGATGCCTAGTTGGTGAGGATGGAGGGGGATTTCTGCCATGAGCTGATGTGGTGAGTTTAATTTGTGCATATTTTTTTCTGAAAGCCATTGACATCCAAATTACAAGGTAAGGCCCATGTTCTGTGAACCAGAAACTTCATGTCTAAGTATTTGTCGTAAAGAAATTCCCAGAGATTTCCTAAAAGATGGATATATGTGTCACTTTATTTCAACATTTAAAAATTTTAGATATAACACTTCAAAAGCACAATAAGAAATTGGTTAAATAAGTCCTGGTATCCTTAAGACATACTACTAGAGAGTTGCCCAAATTACTTTGAGTCTAAATAGCTTTAATGGAAAAATTTCGAGTTATGTAGTTGTCTGAAAAATGGCATGATATGTAGTGATATGTGCAGCATACTATCATACAGAAAATAAGAGTTCCCAAATGCTAATGGTTTTCATTCTCTATTTGTGAAGTTTTGTTCTGTGATTTTCAGACTTTCAAAGATGAAGAGGTATTATTTTTGCAATTCAAAAACTAATACAACAGATATCTTTTTATATCTCGGCTCATTGACGTAATTCAGAAAATGTTTGGAAGCTTTAAGCAGCTGAGCCCTCAGCCTCCCTCCATCCTCTGCTAGGAACTCAGTTTTGGAACAAGTCCCACTGTGTTATGGGCCCTGAAATTTTACATCACACACCCCATCTTCCATCAGGACTGGTTCTTACAATGAACGCCTCAAGAAAATATTGAATATCAATCAAATGCCCTAAAAATCACTTAGGAAGGTACTGCATAGAGGAAAGTCTTGCCAATTCTTTTCCCAGAATTAAAAAAAAAAAAACACTGTTCCTCAGCTGATTGACTGGTTCATTTATAAATAGTATAAATAGAAACCACTGAGAAACAAGTGATTGTTATGTGAGAGGAAAAGAGAAAGGACCGGAGAGGGAACCAATAGACCCAGACTCCTAACCCTGCTTCCTCACTCAAGACAACTCCTCTGAGCACCCCACACTGCCTCCATTCATCTCTCTCATCTAACAGAAAAGAGAGTCATCAAAAGATGCAAGTGCTTTACCACCATTGTGCTGTTTTCACAGTCTAAGCTCCATTAAGGTGAGAGCTGTATTAAATTTGATCATAGTTTTGGCCTTGGTCTAGTGTGTGGAAACTGTTGAGCTGGCCTCTGCTACTTGAGAAAATGCATTTTCGAAGTGACACTGTGACATTTTTGTTGTTTTGTTTTAGAATAAGTCACTTTTAATTCAAGGCTGCAAACAGCTAGCATCATTCTTGATAAGATACTATTCTCCAAAAACCTTTCTCACTCACCTCACAATTCATTTTTCTCCTGTCTAACACAACCTACGACTGAAGTGAGTACAATTAGGAGGAATTGCCTGAGACTATATATCACAACACTTTAAGATCATCTACTCATACATCTGAGTCCATGCATATACTCTGCTTTTTTTTCTCCATTAAATCAAGAGAACAGCGCAATGTATTTAACAAGGTGTCAGGGACAGGGATTTAATAGCACCTTCTGTAATTTAATACCCATATTGTCTGTATTTTGTGGAGGGAAACTAAAGCTTCTAGCTGTTATTGTATAAGATGCAGAAGTTCCCCTGTGTACTTATAAATGATATTTCCCTTTACATAGAAGAGATTAGGACCATATCTACTGCAGTTTACTTGAAGGTCATGGAGGAGATGGTGTCAAGAATCACACCTCACTGGAGTATAATAAGAGGGAACAGGAGGCCACCACCCATGGAGGGACAAGGTTTATGGGGCTCTTCTATACACCATTTGTTTAGGTTTCTGAGTGTATTTTATGAGATGAAGCATTACATTACTATGCCTTTCACATTCATCCATGATGGTCACACACACATATTACCATTTGTTTTTAAAGTATTTTAGTCATAAATTGGACTGAAGCCTTCAGTTTTATGTGGTAAGGATGTTTGAATGTGAGATGGCCCCCACACCTTCATATATTTGAAAACTTGGTTCTCAGTTGATGGTGCTGTTTGGGAAGACTGTGGAACCTGTAGGAGGCTGAGTCTTGCTGAGGAAGTAGGTCACCAGGGGGTGGGCCTTGAATTGTAGTAGCCGTGCTCCACTTCCTGTTGTTCTCTGCTTCCTGACTGCATATGTAATGTGACTAGGTGGTCTTCCACCCCCTGCCTTCATGGCTTCTGCACCATGACAGAATTCAACCCTTTAACCATAAGCCAGAATAAACGCCTTTTCCCTTAAATTGCTCCTTATCAGATGTTTAGACACAGAAATGAGAAAATGCCCAGTAATTATCAAAATTGCTAATGATAGAGAAGGATGGTTTTGGACACAGTCATAACAGCCTTGGGGCAGGTAAGCCAGCATGACATAAAGGGACAGTTGGCAGGTAAGTGTGTCATTTACTAACAGAGCACAGCTAAAGGAGTGAGAATGCTGTTTTGGATTTTGGGATGTGAACTTTTTTCATGCACTCTTTATTTTATACCCTGAAATCGCTTTTGATTATATATTTATGTTAAAAGATTGTGATGAGTTTTT
Organism: Rhizomys pruinosus; assembly: GCA_009823505.1. Lineage (NCBI taxonomy): Eukaryota > Metazoa > Chordata > Mammalia > Rodentia > Spalacidae > Rhizomys > Rhizomys pruinosus. The sequence continues at coordinate 4,489,045 of VZQC01000816.1, read as the reverse complement.
TTTTTTTTTTTTTTTTTTTTTTTTTTTTTTTTTTTTTGGAGTCTTCTTTACAAACCTTTAGGGTAACATTTGGTTGAAAACTTTTCTACCTTAATGAGTTTGCTGAACCATTTATCCATGAGCTCAGTGGTACAGGACTCAGCTTCTATAATTGTTTATAGGCCTTCAAGCCATCCATAGAATTGAGAGTTAATATAGAGTCTGGCCAATATATTAATTTAAGGAGTACAGTATATGATAAAAAAGCATTGGGTAAAAGAGCAATTGTACTTTATGATTCAGAAAATAGCAGTTTGAGTTAATGAACATGGGTATGCTTTGAGTTGACCATATTTATTTAAGCAGTTGCTAGGATCTGCCTTGCATTCTTATTTTCACAGAAGCCAACCACCTGTGTCCTTTCTCTTAAGACTACCATGTATGGTCCCAGGTACTTCAAGGGTGGACTACTGTCCTCTAAGTGAATACTTACAACTCTCTTTTTATGAAAGTTATGCATGAGTCAATGGAAGGCATTATTCTAGGATATTTCTTCATACTATGGGGATCATTCATTACATTGGTTCTTCTTCCATGTATGGATTCTGGTGATAAGAAGGTGAGCATCATGAAGCCAAGCCCATGGCCGTCAGCACAAGTCTCTTTGATTCCATCTTCTTCCTACTCCGCTCACAGGTGCAGCTATCACATTGGCCAGTTGACTCCCATTCCATTACCCCTCTGATGCAAGGCAAATAGCAGGTTCTAAACTTCCTGTTGTTCTTAGACATGTGGAAGACCGATTCATGATTTACCTCTGGAATGAAGGATGATCTTGGGGGATAAATGGAGGGGGGGGGCTGACAGCTCACTCCAGGCAATTTCCACTTTAGCAGTATTTTACTGAGATTCCTCACTCCGTAGGCAGGCTGAGAGGAGGTGAGTCAGTGGATTCTAGCATGCGACTCAAGGTCGGAGCCAAGGTTACTCATCTCTAAGAGTGATGGTCATGTTAAAATCTAGAAGTGTGTACACAGGAAATTTAGGATGCTTAAATCAAGACTAAAAATTATGATTAGTCAGAGACGCACATATGTATATGTATGTATGCCATGTATAGTCATGTATACATTTACAAATATATATCACACATATTAGTCACATATACACTAATTATGACTATGTATTAGTCATAAATATTTTCCACACATATAGAAGTTAATGCTATGGCTTATATCACAGGGGCTTATGTGTTGGGAGCTTAGTTTCCAGTATGTGATGTTTAAGGAGATGGCTGTGGTGGTTTCCCTTATTTATTTTTTATTTTTTATTTTTTATTTTTTGGAGTGTCAGGACCAACTGCTTTTATTTTATTTATTTATTTATTTATTTATTTTTTGTCTTTTCGAGACAGGGTCTCCCTGTAGCCCCTGGAACTGTCCTGGAACTCACTCTGTAGACCAGGCTGGCCTTGAACTCACAAAGATCTGCCTGCTTTTATTTTTAATAGGAAAACTGGCCATAGTTTTATGTTGAAGATAATGATTTAATCCCACACCTACATCAAGTTGGGGGTACATGAATTTTACATAATTGGCAGTTCCTGTATGAGATAGAGCCTATCTGGGGGCAGAGTAGAAAATTCATGGTATTAAGAGTTAAAGACGTTTTGTTCTTGGCAGAGAATTTTCAAAAAAAGCTAAGACAGTCCCTTCCTCGGGTTCTCAGATTTCCCTGACCTTTCACACACACACACACACACACACACACACACACACACACACACACATATGCTTCTGTTATGATGTTTTGTGCTATGATGCAGTAACAGGGACCCCGGCACAATGTAGTTGGAATTTAAGCCTCAGAACAATGAACTGAATAAATATGTTTTAAAAATATCTTATTACATTCTTTATCTCTCTCTCTCTCTCTCTCTCTCTCTCTCTCTCTCTCTCTCTCTCTGCATATGTGGAGACCAAAACAGGGCTGGTGTGAGTTGATTCTCTCTTTCTACCCCATAGGTTCTAGGGGTTGAAATCACGTCATCTATTAGGCTTGGTGGCAAGTGCATTAACTCAACGAGTCATCTCACTGCATCAAATCTATTTACTTATAAATAAACAAGTCACATTTCTTTATAGCAATAGAAAATTGAGTATTACAAGTAGGTTTGCACTGTGTGGAAAGAGAAAGATGCACAAGCTGAGGGGTTGTGCCAGAAGTGATTGAAACAACAGAACCCAGTAGCTCAGGGCTCAGGAAGGCAAGGCAGTCAGGTCTATTGATTAGTTAAAGATGATGCAGATGAGCATTTTAGATTTCTCTAGTGTACAATGAAACCATGAAAATTTTCCAGAAAGGAGTGGTATAATTATTTAACCATTAACTAAATTTCTCTAAAATTTCTTTGTTATTAATGGTGAATATTGCCTGGATGAGGATATATAAAAGAGAATGAAAATAAGTTGCAGATGAGAGCAGAGGATAGGGATTCAATTCAGTAAATTGGTGACATAGTAAAGGACAAGGGACAAAAACATTTCCTCAAGTTTCTGGGATGTGTAACTGTGCAGATGAGGATTATTGAAGGAGATTCGGCCTTTTGAAGAATGTTATAATTTATTTGTAAATATTTATTTTAGTTTTTGTCATGTATGTCTATCTTGTGAGGTTATATACAGATGAGTGCAGGTGACTGTGTAGGCCAGGAGAGGGCGCTGAATCCCCTGGAGCTGGAGATAATGGAGGTTGTGAACACAGGATGTAGGTGCTGGAAAGATAACTCAGATCTGCAAGGGTCCTGTGTGTTCTTAACCAGTGATCCATGTCTGCAACTCCCCAAATGCTTTAATTTCAACAATGAAAAAATAAGTTTTATGTTGATTGGAGATTCCAAGGAAATGTCACCAAAGTATGTGGACAAAACAACATGAACTCTTGTGGTTTTGTGAATGCATGGGAGAAGATATTTGAGGCCAGGAATACCCTGCAACTTACTATGACGTAGAAGCAGAACAGTTGGCAAGAATAATTGAAAAACGATCTGAGAGATGGAAACAATGCCAAGGTCAAACATCATAGGAAACCAAGAATGAGAATGTTTCACAGGGGAGAAAGGAAGTGGTGCATAAGGTACTTATCACAAGGCAAGTGAAGCCAGAAGCCTTTGCTCCAGTCCTAGTCTAGCCCATGCTGTAACAGAGATGGCGATGTTGACCTTAAGTTTTTAGTGTGGCAGTGGTGGAGGTCTTTTTGAATAAATGCATAGCTGACTATGATAAGCAAGCATGGGTGGAATCTTACTCTTCCATGGCAATGATAAAAGACCTGACACAAACAATTTAAGGAAGGATTTATTTTTCTCCAGATTTTGGGTTATCATGGCGGGGAGGGTGGAGTGGAGAAGGGAAGCTCAAATGTTGGTTGCTAAGGAGAGAGTGGGGGAGGTGGAGAGAGCCAGCCTGTGCCTATGCTCATGAGTTTTCTCCTGTTTCTGTCTATTATTCCATTTCTGTTTCCAGCCTATAAAATGATGCTGTCTTCATTCGGAGCAGGTCCTCTTCCCTTCACCACTGCTTGGCTAATTCTCTCTAAAGTATAATCACAAACACATCCAAAGTGTACTTTACTGATGCCCTAGGTAGTTCTTGATCCAATGAAGGTGACAATCAAAATTAACCACTACAGTTTTATAAGCTTGGGTCTGAAAGTAGCTAGAGTGAACTGTGATGTTTAAGGAGATGGCTGTGGTGGTTTCCCTTATTTATTTTTTATTTTTTATTTTTTGGAGTATCAGGACCAACTGCTTTTATTTTATTTATTTATTTATTTATTTATTTATTTATTTATTTATTTATTTATTTTTTGTCTTTTCGAGACAGGGTCTCCCTGTATCCCCAGCTGTCCTGGAACTCACTCTGTAGACCAGGCTGGCCTTGAACTCACAAAGATCCGCCTGCTTTTATTTTTAATAGGAAAACTGGCCATAGTTTTATGTTGAAGATAATGATTTAATCCCACACAACATCAAGTTGGGGGTACATGAATTTTACATAATTGATGCATTTTGATGTCTGAAAGGGGTCATAGGAAGACAGGGGGCTTTTTCCACTAGGATAAAAGCTGAATCTTGACCCTGGTGGCTTATTGAAATGATGAGGGACATTGGAAAGCAGGTCTAGCTGAAAAATTCATATTGCCATGAATATAATGTCATCTCCTAAGGGAGGGGCTAGGCAGTGAGAAGGCCTGAATTTTGATAGTAAGTTTATGTGGAGAGGATAAGACATGGGTTTGGAGAAATATCGTATGCCCAGTTGAGCTAAGTGTGGTTGTGCATACTGTTAATTCCAAAATTCAGGAAGCTGAAGCAGGAGGATTTTGAATTTTCAGACTACAGAGCGAGTTGCCAACTTGATCTGCTTACAAAGTCTGTGTCTCACAAATGCAGAAGAAAAGGCAGGAATGGTGGCATATCTTTAATCCTAGCACTTCGGATGCAGCACAGGTGATTTGTATGAGATCAAGGCCAACGTATACATATTGAGTTCCAGGTTAGCTAGGGATACAGGAAGACCATGTCTCAAACAAACAAAACAAAACAAACAAACAAACAAACAAAACCCCAAAACCATAATCAAACACTTACCCATTTGTGAGTTTTGTGTAATGAATCTAAATTTATTGTGATAACAAAATGTCTAGTTGTTTCAGATCCCAGAAAGGAACAGGGTGTGTGATAAGAGTGTTCAAAGAGAACATGCAAGCAGAAGTTATGGAATATTTAAAAATGGAAGGTTGGAATGATGGAGTAGCTGGGGGAAAAAGAAGGAAAGACAAGTAGTACCTGTGAGAAACAGCAGAAGGGTAAAGAGGTAGTTCCCAGTGATACTGAAGCAGAATTTTATATAAAGACTAGTACATGGAAGGCTAGGGCTGGACAGTAGAATGCTTTGATTAATAATTTAGACAAGAGGCTGTGTTGAGTGTGACAATGGAGGAGGGCCACTGTCATAGAATGAGAAGATAGTTTTAGGCTAGGAAGTCATTAGATATGAATTTTAGAGAGCTAAAGTCATCTTCTGTGGACACTTGCCAACTAGGAATCACAGGCAGAGACAGCATGCAGAGAAAAAAAGATGAACTATAATAAATGGTCACCAGAAAAGAGTAGGGGATGCTTGGAAGTTGTTTGATGACTGTGATGAAGCTGAGAGGGTGGCAGAGCAGATGGGCCATGAGCTCCAAAAGACAGTTTACCAAGTGAGAACAAAGCTTCGGAGATAAAGTACGAAGGAACTCTTCTTCCTTGTGTCAGGTAAAAGTAAGAGCTTCAACCTGAACTGTGGAAGATCCATTCTCAACAGACAACAGGTGGGGTTTCTACCAGACAAATGGAATGGAAGGAGCGTTGTGGGAAAAGTTTAAAGTGCTGAAGTTGTAGACCAAAGGCTGGTCCCCAAGTAGGAGTTTCAGGAGGGATGGAATTAATGCTTACAAGGAGCAATGATGTCAATGTCTCTTTGCTCTCCTGTGAATCGTGATGTGGTCTGGCATAGAGGCTCAGTGGTTGGCAACATGCTTCTATCCTTGGATTGTAGATGTAGGCAGTCGTACACAGCTGTGGCCATGGTCTCAGCACAGAGGAGGGGGCTGGTTTGGTTGCCAAGCCACTGATTTTTTTCCTTTTCTTTTCAATGGATTATGTTTCCATTATTTATGAGTATGTAGGCATTTTCTCAGTGACATCCTTACAAAATGGACAGTTTGTCCTAGGTGCAATGTTTTAGAATTATTGTTGCAAAATCATTCTCTTGGATGGAGAACATTATTTGGCAGCAGATACTGAGCAGTTATAAGGAAGAGACTCAGATAATTCTTTGTTTTTTATATCTGTAAGTTTTTATTATGAATTTGACTTATAATTAATGATTCTTGTTGAAGTTAAATTTGTTCCACTGAATTAAAATCTGAGCAATGCATGTTCTAGGGATGTCGGAATACAGGAGTCAAACAGTTCACATGAAAATAAGTACAACATTCGGGGCTGGAGAGATGGCCTAGTGGTTAAGAGCACCAACTGCTCTTGCAGAGGACCTGGGTTCAATCCCCAGCACCCACATGGTGGCTGAGAACCGTCTTTAACTCCAGTTCCAGGGGAATCCGACACCCTCTTCTGACATCTGCGGCATTGCATGACACGGGTGTACAAACCTACATACAGACAGCACATTCATACACATACAAAAATAATAAAAATTAAAAAAAGAAAATAAGTACAACATTAATGCCACTGTAAAATTTTACAGTCTTTAATATTTTTTGTTGTTATTGTTTATTTTTTGGGGGGGTTGTTTTGATAGGGTCTCCCTAGTCCCAGCCTGCTTGGAAGTTAACTCTGTGGACCAGGCTGGCCTCAATCTCACAGAGATCAGCATGCCTCTGCCTCCCAAGGACTGGGATTAAAGGCAAGCCCCACCACAGCCAGTTTAGTCTTTAAAACGAATCTTCCTTTGACAGAAAATCCTATTTATCTTTGTTCATTGAAAGCCAATTCTTAATCTCCTCTCAGGGTCACTTCATTCATTTGACACGCCTTACCCAGAGAGCTTTCCCTGGTTATTTTCTTTCTTATAAGATTCCTACAATCTTCTATCCATCTTACTTTTGACAGTTTTTAATTCAATATTTGTTTTTATTATTTGAAAATTCCAAGCCGGGCATGGTGGCACATACCTTTAATCCTACCACTTCAGCGGCAGAGGCAGGGGGATCTTTGTGAGTTCAAGGCCAGCCTGATCTTTGGAGTAAGTTCCAGGACAGCTGGGGCTACAGGGAGAACCTGTCTTGAAAAAAAAAAAAAAAAAAAGATTTAGGGCTGGAGAGCTGCCTAGCGGTTAAGAGCGAGCACTGACTGCTCTTGCAGAGGACTCGGGTTCGATCCCCAGCACCCAGATGGCCGCTGAGAACCGTCTTTAACTCCAGTTCCAGGGGAATCCAACGCCTTCTTCTGACCTCCGTGGCATTGCACAACAAGGGTGTACAGACCTACATGCAGATAGTACATTCATACACATAAAAAAATGAATAAAATTAAAAATATATATATTTTTACTTTCCATTTTTTATTGATGTTTTTGTATTTCATACATCATTTTCCAATTCAGTTCAGGCATATTTCCCTTTCCCTTCCCCCCACCCACCCCACCCCATCCCAGATTCCGCTCTGCCATAACTGTCCTGCATCCTTTCTCTCAGTTTTTTTTATTTTTTAACAATAAGTGATAATTTATGAGTACAAGCATCCTTCATGTAAAAACCAATTTGCAAGCAGTTGTGCCCAAACCCCACAGCCCATGGGTCCCAACCATCCAGCAGGGGGGGCTTGTATGTTTCAATCAAGTTGATCAAATGAGTGTCCGACTATATTGCTGTAGTTCCACCATTCACCCAATCGCAGCCCTTAACATTCTACCCCGCCCCTCTTCCACAGATTGTTCCTAGGCTTAGAAAAGGAGCACAGGTGGGATGAGAAGACAAAACCAGTCTACTTTCTCTGGGAACTGTTGTCTTGGACTCTGGTCAATTCTTGCCTGTTTCCTTTCATTGTGCTGACAGTTTGTCCAGGAATAACCTTTCGATCTTATAATGAAGCACAAGCAATTAGATATATAGGTATTTAAGCAGCATTAATAGTTATGGTAGGTTACTTTGTTATAGACATATATGTTTAGATGAGATGTTGATCCACGAACTACATTTTTTCCTGTTAAATATGATGGGGTCTTACTGTGGCTTATAACATCTCCTAACCATTAGAGGATGTAAGCTTGTGGCATCAGCCATGGGTTATTCCTCCAAGGAGAGAGCTAATAGCCAATTAGTTTTGGGATATACAGGCATATGGCTGCCTCTACTGCACAGTATTTCCAGGCAGGTGAGGTAATTCCATACATTTATGCAATGTATTTTGATCCTATTCTTTTAACGTAATTTTACAAAGGACTCAATACATAGAGAGGAACAAAGACAGAACATATTCCACTTGAGCATGTGTTTATTCTGACTTTTTGCTCTCTGAAACTTTGAGTTCCTTGAATGTGGGACTGGATTCTGACACCACCAGTTGGACACAACAATGACCATGGAGACATCTTTAAAAGTGCAGAATCTTTGATATCCTGGGAGTTGGAGTCTGGAATAATGTTCCATTTTTTTTTTTTCCATTCACCAATGATGAAATTTGTTGATTTCCCAGCTTGAGTTTTCTGTCCTGTGTCCTATGTGACTATGATTTCTCTACTAAAGAAAGCAAATTCGACTCAGTTGCATTCTATGCCATAGAGAGGTGTCTTTTAAGGAAGCAGTTTATACTCTACGCATGAAAGGTTTGGATTACAACCAGGTTTTATCACGTCTGCTGTGTAAGTTGAAGAGTAGAAAGGTTTGGCAGTGTCTCTTCCTAGAAGATCTTGGCTATCTTTCAGAGAAATGAGGCCTCTGGTTCTAGACAAGATCTCCATGAAATAGTGCAACTGTGATAGCAATTAATATGAAAATAAGAAGCACTGCATCAGTGCCTTATATGGTCAGAACTGAGGGACCTAATTTGGGGTGGCTTTTCCATATTTGCCCAATAAATTCAACTAATTATTTGCTGGGAGCAAAAACTTCCAAGGGAGTTATGCATGGCCTCCACCTGTTTTTAAATACTCTGCATCTCAATTACAAACTTAGGTTTGTGAAATGTTAGAGTCATAGATCCCACGTTAATGCTAATGTTTAGCTGGAAAACACATCAGTTAAATTTATCTTTCGGATTTTACATAAAACCCTAGAGTGCTGGTACTTTGTGTGCTATTAGCAGAAACTAGAATCTTTTTTTTTTAAGTTCATTTTCTTTTTCAGTACCATGAAATACCAAACTGAATTTGACCCTAAACAGACTCTCAGTTTCAAACTGGATATGAAAACCACTTTAAGAATCATATATGAGTCAATTTCATGGTAAGAGAAGGAACATTTAAATTTTCAGTCCTTTCTGAACTGTTCACACACATTCAGCATTTGAATGATGCAGCCTAGATAGCCGCAGACCTGGGTAATCAGTAGAGCTATAAATCGCAAACAACCGCCTGGTCTAGGATGTATTTCCTTTCCTAAAACACAGGACTATTATATTTATAGTTTCATTTATTGCCAAGGATATTGTTAAGTGGTCAGGTGGGTCATTGTCTCCTCACAGGTGTGTGTGTGTGTGTGTGTGTATTGTGGCTGCAGTTACAGTTGATGGAGAAATACAAGGTCTGGCTGGGTTTCTGGAAACAGCACATTGAGATATAAATGTAGTTTTATGTTTACAATTTAAAATATGTCTTAGTTGCACAATAAACTGGAGGGAGGGGAAGACGCAGGCATGTGGAAATAAAAGTGTGGTCATGAAAAGCAGAGCAGGCTTCCAGAGGAGGCGTGACTGCTGTGCTTGGAGCACGCACACAGGACAACACATGGCAAAGAGGCAGGCTTCTGTCAGAAGAAGCTCACAATGGGTTCTGAGATGGTCCTATCCTCCAGGACAGAAGTGACGTGCTAGAGAAATTTGAGAATCATTTTGAGAGTTTTGGAAATATTATTACAATATGAAGCAAAAGGTATGAATGCATCCTTAAATATATTTATTTTTTAGATCTTCATACACGCTAGGAGGAGCCCTTATTTTACAGATAGAAATTTTATTTATTTATTTACTTTTGAATGTGTATGAATGTACTGTCTGCATGTAGGTTTGGGCACCCATGTCGTGCAATGCCGAAGAGGTCAGAAGAGGGCATCGGATTCCCCTGGGACTGGAGTTAAAGATGGTTTTCAGCCACGATGTGGGTGCTGGAGATCGAACCCGGGTCCTCTGCAAGAGCAGTCAGTGATCCTAACCGCTAGGCCATCTCTCCAGCCCCATGATAGAAATTTTAATACCATGTCTTCACAGTGTGTAGTAATCATTCTATTAGCAATTTACTTATAATTTTATAAAAAGGAAATGGAATGGACCTTGCTCAGACTGAACACTTTCCTTTCCAAGCATTAGGCAATGCTATTCAACAGTAAAAAGAATGAACTTCTGTCACCTGCTGCAATGAGATTCATTTGGAAGAAAATACAGTGAGTAAAGTAAGTCTGGGGAAAAATGATACATATTGTGTGATCACACTCAATGTGGTGTATACAAGTTGACCTTATAGAATTAGAGAGCACAGGTCTGTTTACCAGGGCCCAAGATGGCAGTTGGTATAGGAGTGAAGCTTTAGGAAGATCAAACTCTACAAAATTTCTATTAGGAAGAAGATATGCCAGAGATTTATTGTACCAAGCACTAACTACAGTTAATATGTTCTTGAAATATTGTTGAAGAACTACCTGCACACTTTCCATCACAGAAACAAGAAATATGGGCAGTATGTATGTTTATTAGCAAGATTTATTTATTCCACAAAGTATGTACAGTTAAAACTTTTATGTTGAACATGATAAAAACAGTTTTTAAAACAAGTTTCTTTTATAAAATAGATTTATTTTTGTCTTCATTTGCAGTGTGTGAGTGTGTGTGTGTGTGTGTGTGTGTGTCTGTGAGTGTGTGTGTGTGTGCATTCCCTTAGAGGCCAGAAGAGGACATCAGTTCCCATGAAACTGACTAGAATTGTAAGCCATAGAATTTAGGCACTGGGAACTGAACTTCGGTCTTCTGCAAAAGCAGCAAGTGCTATTAACCTTTGAGCCATCTCCCCAGATCTTGATCAACACAATTATTTGCATCATTTAAAATAAGTAAGGAGAGGAAAAAAAATAAGTAAAATATGCTGAGCATGGTGGCCCCGTTCCTTTAATCCCAACACTCAGGAGGCAAGGGCAGGCAGATCTCTGTGAGATTAAAGCTATCCTGATCTATATAGCAAGTTCTAGGCCAGCTGGGGCACTAAAACACTTTTTTATCTCAAAAAGCTAAGGAAAGGTAAAATCAATACAACAAAATCCAATTTAAATTAAAAATAATTTGAAAAAATACTGTTCATATATGTTCTATTTGGAGGCAGATCAGAAAGGGACAGGAAAGATACAGACATAGTGTGAGTTCAGTAAACCAAACAAGAAACAGGGGTTGTTAATTCTGAAAAGGACAGAAACAGAAGGGAGAAAGGTCTCAACATGTGCTTCATAAAGAACTTGCATAAACAAGCCTGAAAGCTGAACTTGTTCTTTGTTTTTCTTCATGGTTCTGGAGATGGATTGTACTGGAGTTTCCTTGCATTTAGTGCTATTGACCTGTATATTCTGGTGTGGTTAATATGCTAAATTTTGTTTTGTATATTTTAGCACAACTAAAAGAGAAATGACCTAAGTTTTAATTGAGCAAATATTTTCTTTTTTAAATTTTTTTATTTATTTCTGTATGTGTATGAATGTACTGTCTGCATGCAGGTTTGTGCACCTGTGTTGTGCAATGCCGCGGAGGTCAGAAGAGGGTGTCAGATTCCTCTGGAACTGGAGTTCTCCTGGAATTGGAGTTTCAGACCATTCTCGGCCACCATGTGGGTGCTGGGGATCGAACCCGGGTCCTCTGTTAGAGCAGTCAGTGCTCTTAACCGCTAGGCCATCTCTCCAGCCCCAATGAGCAAATATTTTCAAACAACACTTCATTATCAAAGCTGTAAGGAAGGAGACCTAGTGTGATGAATTCCCTCCAACATCTCAGCTCCCAGGTCTGCTTGGGCTACTGGGACCCTTGCCCACCCCAGACCTGTGAGCTTTCCAAGAGTTGTTATGCTGAATTTTCTCCACCATCTCAGCTCTCAGCCCTATTCTACTCACTAAGGATCCTGCTATGCTCCAGACCTGGAAGCTCATCCAGCCTAACATATCAGCTAATCTGTACACCAAACATCCACGCAGCCCATCCAGCTGTTTCAGGACTACCTGGAGGCATTCTTGAACAGTCAGCTCGAGGGTTGTACCTATCCTTAGCTGAACTGAGACCACTGCTTACAACCCATTTACACATCAGCATAAAGTGATTCCAAAACTGACTACTGACCACTATTCATCTGGGCCATAACCTGAGAAGTTGGGGGAAATATCAAAGATACAAACAACCATTCAACAGAGATGACATCACCCATACCAAGAAAGACAAGTCTAGATGTTTAGATATCATTGAAAAAAAAAACACAACGTGAATAAGCAAGATAATATGTCTCCTTTAGAAATTAGTATATGCTTCATGTTTTCTGAGAATGGCAATCTAACAGATGCACAAGACAATAATTCAAAGCAGCAATTATAAATATGTTCAAGGAATTCAAAGAGGATGTGCATAAAAGACTGAATGAAGAAGGTAAAAACCCAGTTGAGTAAAATAGCTAAAAAATTCAAAGCATGAAACTAGAATTCAATAAAGAGAGAGAATATTTGAAGAAAAGCCAATCTGAAATAGAAATTGAATTAAAAAAAACTCAGGGACTCAAACATAAAGCTTAGACGGAAGAAGCAAAAAGAAAGTGGAGGAAATGGAATAGAGAATATTAAATCTCAAAGACAAGTTTGGGGAAATGGAGTACTCAAAAAAAAAAAAAAGTGAAACGTAAAATAACACAGGAATAGGATATGCAAGAGCTCTGAGACCCCAAAGGCCAAACCTGCAAATCATAGGTCTGAAAGGAGAAGAAATTCAGGTCAAAGGCACAGAATTCTATAAAACATAAAATCATAGAAGAAAACTCCCCGAATCTGGTGAAAATAGATATCCATCAAGGTACAAAAGTGATAGAGAACACCATGTAGAGAGCCAGAAGTGAAACTCCACAGGTCATATAATGGCTGAAACCCTAAAAGTACAGAATAAAGAGAAGATAAATTCACATATGAAGGCAGGCGCATCAGAATAACAGCTGACTTTTCAATGGAGACTATGAATGCCAGAAAGCTGGGGCCCTATGCACATTGCTTGTATTTTTGAAATTAGTTTTTAATTCTCAAAATATTCCATATATATTCTGTCTCTTTTCTGGAGAGAGTTATAACATATATTTACTGGATAAATGTATTGTTTTATTTAAAGTTTATTAAGTGAGATTTTAAGATATTTTTATTAAATCTTTGAAAAAAGTAATTTTTTATTTTATGTGTGTTTTGCTCACATGTGTGTGAGTGCACCCTGTGTCATGCAATGCCCATGGAGTCAGAATAAGGTGTTGGATTCCCCTGGAACTGGAGTTACAGACACTTGTCAGTTGCCATGTGGGTGGTGGAAATTGAACCTTGAACCTGGGTCCTCTGCAAGAACATCCAGTGCTCTTAACCACTGAGCCATCTCTCCAGTCCCCTAATTCTTTGAAAAAAAAGATTTTTGGTCTTTTTTGAGACAGGGTTTCCCTGTAGTCCCAGGTGTCCTGGAACTTGTAGACCAGGCTGGCCTTGAACTCAGAGATCCCTCTGCCTCTGCCTCCCAAGTGCTAGGATTAAAGGATAGAGTGTATTTTGATCATATTCATCCCCACCTCCTCAAGGAACCACTCCACCCCACTACTCTTCACAAGTTCATGTCAGCTCATTTTTAAAATAGCTCATCAAATCTAATTTGTGCGATTCATATACTCCTGGTGAAGTCCATCCACTGGAGTGTGACTCATCTACTGGCACCTATGGTCTTCATGAAAACTCACTCTCCTTTCCCCAGAAGCCAGCAATTGTCCATAGCTCCTCAGGAGAGGGGGATTCATGAGCCCCCTTCCCATCCATCCTAGAATGGTGACTGCTTGATCTTGTTCAGGTCTCTTGCAAGTAATCGTAGTTGCTGAGATTTCTTTTTCAAGGATATTTTTTCTTTTCTTTTGTGAGTGAGCATATGTGGACTGGCAAAGCTGGTGCGGCACCATGATGTGTAGAGGTCAGAGGACCACTTATGGGAACAGCTTCTCTTCCTTCTATGTGAGTCTCAGGGGATCAAACTCAGTGCTTTTCCTTACTTACTGAACCATCTCTCTGTCTAATAGTGTGGGATTTGTTTATTAATATTTTTTTGAGGCAGTGTCTACATGTAGTCCAGCTAGCTTGGAACTCAATCTTTAGATCAGTCTAGCCTCAATCTCACAGAGATTCACCTGCCTCTGCTTCCTGAGTGCTGGGGTTAAAGGCCTATGCCACCATGCCCCTCGAACACTGTTTTTACAAAAGTAATAAGATATGTAATTTCTAGGTGTTTTATGATACTTTTATTCATGTGCAATATTTATGCACACAAAAATCCCAAGCATTTTACTCTCTGAGAAGAGGTAGCTTTATACACTGAAGCAATGGAACAAGCTAAGGATCTGATTTAATGTGTTTAACTCTATTTAAAATGTAACCATTACCATAATAAAGACATCATTAGGGAATGATAATCGGAATGGTAATTAACATTTCTATTTTGTTGCTTCAAGGTCAACATGGTGGCCCAGCCGCCTGCTCCTTCCTTTACTTTGTGACAATCCATTTCACCATGCTAAACATTCATAGCTAGATTGATTTGACTTTTGGCCTTACTCTCTAAGCTGGATCTGAATACTGGTGTTTAGAGTCAGTGGAATTAATGAATCTATCACTCTACATCATTTTCTGTTCCTCTCTTTAAATGGTAATTATAGTGACAACACTCATGTTATTATGGCTAAGTATTTCCATTAGAAAACCAGTCTTTCATCTGTAAAAACAGTCTGCAAATTTAAATCAGAAAAGATATAAACCAATAACTGAAATCTTAAGCTTGAAAACAGGGCTGTCATTGGGTAGTGCAGCATTAATGGGACACTGAAAAAATTCTGGAAATGCCATTCCTACAGACGAGGGCTTGTGTAACTGGAGTTCTATGGGAAAAGCTCTAATTTTGGAAGTCCCAATAGGCTAGGCTAGGCTCAGCCACCACTCCAGAGATGCCAATTAAATCATGAAAATCAAATAGGAGTTTTAGTCAATGTGTCCATATTGGGAAGAACACAGAGATGGGGCCAAGTTTGTCCTTGCCATAGTGACATTAATATTAGGTTTAAACAAAAGAAGAATTGGGAATGGGCCAGGGTATGCATAATTACAGCCAGGCTTGGTGAGACCCACCTGTATCCCAGCATTAGGGAGGCTAAGGTATAAAGATCACTACAAGATTCAGGCCTCAGCTACATACAAAGTGAGTTCCAGATTAGCTAGGGCTAAAGAGTGAGAACCTGTTTTTTATTTTATTTTTTATTTTTTATGTGTATTGAGTGTACTGTCTGCAGGTTGGTCTGTGCACCCATGTCGTGCAATGCCTCAGAGGTCAGAAGAGGGCATCGGATTCCCCTGGAACTGGAGTTAAAGAAGGTTCTTAGCCATCATGTGGGTGCTGGGAATTGAACCCAAGTCCTCTGCAAGAGCAGTTGGTGCTTTTAGCAGCTGAGCCATCTCTCCAGACCTAAGAACCTGTTTAAAAAAATTAAATAAAATAAAACACAAATAAATAAAAGAAAGAAAGAAAAAAGATAAAAGAAGAGTAATTAACTAGTCCTGCTCAGATATGCTGTTGCTTGTTTTTTGAGCACTGTCTCACCCTAGTCCTTCAAGGTGGTCAGGGGAAATCCTTATTACTTGAGGGGATAAGTTGGTTTTGGGAGCTGTTTGCTTTTACTTCATGGTGCAGTCTCATCCTCATAGATAACTCTTCTCATCTTTGGACCGGTCTGTTCTGTGGGGTTCTGTTGTTCAGGAAAACCAAGGTAACTGGCTCTTGGTCAGTTTCTATCCCTGAGCCATCAGCTTTGAAGGAGGAATAGAGAGTTAGGGATCACCAGTATTTAGCTAGATATTTCTTGACTCATTCTCATTCCTATATGCAGTGGGTGACAAAGAGTGAAAGAAGAAGGCTTGAGAAATCACTCCGTAGCTGAAGGTGCTTGCTGCACTTATGTTGGACCTGAGTTTTGTTCTCAGTACCCACATTGGCAGTTCATAACTACCTGAAACCCAGCTCCATGGGATTTGATGACTTCTTCTGCCTCTTCTGGCCTTCATGGAACCTGTACACATGTGTACAGACACAAACACACATACATAGACACATACACATAAATTAACCCACATCTATGCAAACTACATATAGTAAGTTATCAAAAAAATAAAGACAAGAAGTTGGATGGGGATGTTTTAGGGGGGAATGGGGGGAGAGTTGGTGGGGAGAAATTGGGGATAGATAGGACTACATTTCATTGTGTACTTATATGAAATTCTCAAATATAAAGAGCATTTTAAAAGGAGAATATACAACAGCTTGAAGCAGTATTGTCGAATGAGTACAAAAACAAATAATAAAAGCAAGCAGTAAAAAAATCGAATAAATCTTTAAAATAAGTGAAGGTGGAGATTCTAAGCTTTTTTTTTTCTAATTACCTTGTAGGGCCAGTGAGGATTTTTAGCAGAAATGTTTTCTAATACTGGCTGGATGTCAACATTTTAAGTTCTTTATTGGCTTAAGCAATTTAGGTGGTCCAGCATTGAAAATACAGTTATGGCAGGCTGAATAGCAATTCATGAATAAGAATTTTTTTTAGGAATAGTATATCCAAACTGGCAATTTATCTAAGGTGTTGAAAGTTGAATTTGACAGTCGGTGGGAATAGGAAGTCCAGCAGGTGATATTATAAGAGCTGGTGACTGAGCAACTGAAAGGTTGCACTGTATCCCACAGGGAATTTCCCCTCTGGTTCACTTCTTAGGCTTGTAACCAGGGAGTGAAGACTTTCTTGTTTGCTGGGGCTAGGCATCTGGCAAAGTGCATCCATTGCTCTGAACAGTTGGGATTAACAAAATGTGTTTATCTAGAGATTAATCCTAACATGACAGAGGTTCTACCAAATATGGTATTGTCTGCCTTTTTGAACATAAGTTTTGATCTTCTCTTTTTTATTTAGGCTATAATACTTGGTGCTCTGAAATTCTATATCACAGTTGTAATAAACAGTTAATTTTAAATACATATTTTTTGGGGGGGCATTTTCATTGAATCATGATATGGAGGTGATTGCAAAGATGTATCAGCTGAATGGAAGCATAATATTTTTATAGCTCCCAGCTCCTATATTATACTTAATTTTTTTTTTTTAGTTATACAGCTTTTGAGTATATTTATTGGATTCCCTACTGAGAATGTAAATCAGTTTTCATTTGTTTTGTAGCTCAAAAGAACTCAACTAAGAACAAAGAGCTGAACCCCAGGGACAAGAGAAGGAAGAGGTAGTCTGGGGCATGGTGAGTTAGACTCTGGTCCTCAGGAACCCCCAAATAAGTTTCCTTGGACTACAGCCATCCTGAGAGTGAATACCTGGGTTTCCAGGGAGCACTGTTTACTCTGTGAAATGCCTGAGGCTGTGCAGCCAAGGGGCGGTCAAGGAGTGAAGATGAAAATCATGACTTTATATATCTGAAGTCCTGAAAGTGAGGCTGTACTTCAGCCGTCTTCAGAGTTTCACCCGGGGATTTTCCTCACATCTGCTGGCTGCCAAAGGAGTGTATCTAGAATAAATGAATAAATAAATGCTCATCTATTCACAAGTGTTGTCTCATTTGATTTTGACAATAGGCTCCCTTGGATTTTTATTTCAATGAATATTACTGAGCATCAAGAAGACTGACAGAGATGATCAAGACTAGCTCTTCTATATTAGTTGGGCACCTCTGAGTTGTCAGTATCCTAGAGGCATGTTAAGTTACAGTTATATCAGAAATATAGTTGCATTTATCCCTGTAGAGATACCAGGTGGGCAGAGAAGAAGCTGAGGAGAAACTAGTGCTCCTGGACTCTGTGGGTGAGTAACTTTCTTGAGAATGAATGAAGATTATTGGAAGAGACTCTACATCTGAACCTGTCAATCACCTAGAGAGCTTACTCAGATGCAGAATCTTCAATAGCAGGTGGAAAGCGGGATCTGCAAGTGACTTCGCATGTCTAATAGGCTGGTGCTATGGAAAGAAGTATTGCATTTAGAGAATATAAATAATTGCTTACATCCAGAACACGGTCTCCAGTGTGATGGGCATTTGTCCAGGAAACACGTGAGATGGTAGATAGCAAAAAATAGTTGTCTCTTTCATTCATACATCAGTTGCCAATTTTTTTTTACTTTCATTTATGCTAAACATACTTGACATATTGCAATAAGACATACAAAATTATGTACAAATATTTGTTTGAGTGTGTGTCCAGTTTTTTGCTAGTGGTGATTAAAGCTAAAGAACAAAGCAAGGGATTAAGGGGAGACTTGGGAAAGACAACATTGGGAATGCACCCCATTATGGAGCGCCACAGAGTGAAGCCCTGAGATGCCACTGGATATGCCCAGGTTTACAAAGCTGACATCTGAACACAGACCTGACTGGATGTCCCTGCCATTTCCCCTTCTCTATGCCTAGAGCACTTGGCTAGAGAAGAGAGCCATAAAACAATGCAAAGCACCCAGGGGAGACCTCACCTACACATGCACTTTCCAGTGACCTCTAATAAAATACAAGCAGAGTAGGAGAGCTGTAAAAGCCAGTTTGTCTTATACAAACATCTCATTTGAGATAAAACCTTCCTTGGCAACTCGTTAATCACCTTTACCTCTTCCCTTCCCCTAACATTCCCCGGTCACAGAGCAAGAACCTCAGCCTGAGCCTTGAATGTTGCTATTCAAGAGCTTGTACTAATAAGAGAAAAGAGCCATAAACCGAGGACAGGGAGACATTGAACATACCCATGGTAGGACTTACTTATTAGTAGCTTGCAAGTGAAAAATTTATCCCAAACTGAGAATGTGTAAGAAAGCCTTATGGAAATTCACTGGTTAGTAAGTTAATTTTAATCTATACCTTAAAAATGTGTTCCAATGGAATTATTCTGCATGCATGCACATTATCATCCCAATAAGATGTAGATTATTGAATGAAAATTGCAGCACAAGGCTTGAGTTACCTTTCTACAAGTTATTGGTCAGAGTGACCCCAAAGGTCTCCAAATCAACACAGGATACTGCCATTTGGTTGCCAGAAAATGACATAATCAGGAAGAAAAGTGAAATTTAATGAGTGCTTGTGGTAGCTATGTTACACAGTCATACAAACTTGTATCGATATACCTTACCATGTACATATGTTCAAAGTATGTATACATGCATGTACATAGACATATATGCATGTACGCATAGACATAGTTCATTTACAAATACATATATGTTTATATATATATATAGAGAGAGAAAGTTTTGACAAACCATTTAACATAACATTTTCTTTTCTTTTGTAGCAAATTTTAGTACACATTTATTGTTACTATAGAAACGATGCTACATACTAGACCATAATTAAAACTCCTTATTCACCTCTCTTCTATCTCTTTCTCTCCTTAGCTCCTGAAAACCTCCATTCTGTTCTTAGCTTCTATGAGTTTGGCACTTTCAGACTCCATATGTAAGTGAGATCATATGGCACTTGTTTTTCTCTTCCTGGATTATTTTACCTGATCTGATGTCCTTTAGGATCACTCATGCTGCCTTCCAGGTATATTTATTCTGTTATAGGTTTTTGTTTAATCTCTGCACTATTATTCCTCAAACAATTAGATTCAAACCTAGAAATTCTAAGACCTCGCCAGTGTTCCACTGGATTCCCTCAGTACTTGTTTGGAAGTTATCAGTGTTCCTTAGAAAGAAGACATAAAGCCAAGTAATTAGCTCCTTCCCATGAAAGCTTGGATACTCAGAAAGAAAATGCAGGTGTTGCTGTTTCACATTTTCTTGGGTCACAGGGGCTTCTCGCTTGATTCCTTTTGTGCCTGGATTTCTTTTTAGACTCTGCATTACTATAGTTACCCAGCACAGCTTCAATTCTACTCCTAGCAGCTAATCTCTCAATGAAGAACTATTCAGCTAGGCTAAGGAATGACCGATGCATTCGTAACAAAAGTTTCTGTATTAATAACTCTCTTGTAGAGCCTTTGAGTCTCAGACAATTCTGCTGATAATTCAGAAATCACATTTTAGAATACCCAGGTGAGCATTTATATGTCGTGCTATGAATTGCTCAGTAGCAATGAGCCTGACATCTTATAAAAACCGTTTGTCCTAGACAGTAATAGAAACCAAGAGGTGTTTCAGCATAAGCCTTTTCTGGGATAGCATATTAAATGTATCCATTCTCAGGCCTGGTGTTGGAAAAGCCAAAAGTTGAGAGAGAAGGAAAGGAGATGGACAACAAGACACGCGAATCCACCCCGCGTCCACAACCTCTGCAAATACAAACTTTCTGTAACCCGCAGTCCACTAGCTGTCCCATGACTTGCCAACCACGTTCAGTGCAGCTCCTAAAATTCCACATATTTTTCAAGGTTAAATAGAGACATAGCCCTCACCTCTTAGGGAACTACTTACTTATATTTATACTGTCTTAGGAATTTACGGTGTGTATTGCTCAATTTGGTGCAAGAGGACTGTCCACAGCAGAAAGGGTACCAGATTAAAGTTGCAGGACCTGGTGGAGTGTCATTCCCAGTGAGCAGTTACAAGTGAGGTGCCAGAAGCCAAAGAAAATCTCCACTATATGCCAAAAGGAGAGAGAGAGAGAGAGAGAGAGAGAGAGAGAGAGAGAGAGAGAGAGAGAGAGAGAGAGCTCTGTGCTTGGGAACAGATATGGGAAGCCAAAGACATGGGTTCAGCTCCACAAAGGTTCCCCATGCTTAAATCAGCCTCCAGGCCCTCTCCATGTAAAACAAATGCTATGAATTTGGCCCCTGATCCATATCTGTTCAAACATTCACAGTTCTTTACCCTCATGTCCAAAAAACATTATTCCTTTATCCTTTTTCTCCATGTTTTTAAATTTCACAATAGATCTTGATGTTCTAATTTCTCTACAGTTACAATGAGTTGACGTTTTTGTTGTTGTTAATGGAAAAAGCTTTTCATGCAAATTCTACCAGGAGTTTGGACACTGTGAAGTGGGAAGAACACTTCCTTCTTCCTTAATTCTTTTTCTGTTTATTTTGAGATTTTAAAATGAGAAAAATAATTTCTACATTTCTCTATTAAAACAATATTCAAGTTTTAGAGAGAGCCAATTTTATAAGAAAATGTGTAATAGCCACTAGACCAAGGGACAAATTAGGACAAAAATCACTCCATTCTTTAAAAGACCAATCAAATACATCATATCATGGATTCCCTTGTGTAGACACTGCTGGTCCTTCTCAGAGAAGCTGAATATCCATCTTTTTGTTGGACTTGTATATGTTTAAGGTAATTTAAACATCATTATTATTGCATGTGCGTCTGTTTGTGTGTGTGTGTGTGTGTGTGTGTGTGTGTGTGTGTGTGTGTGTGGGTGGGTGTAAGTATCTACATATCACAGTGCTTTGTTGGTCAGAGGATAGCTTTCTCGAGTCAGCTGTCACCTTGCTAAGGCAGGGTCTCTTGTTTCTGCCTTGCTCTGTACTCCAGGCTACCTGCTCCAGAGCTTAGTGCCTGTTCTTCTTTATCAGCCTCCCATCTCAATTCAAGAATGCTGGGATCACAGATGCACGTCACCCCCTCTGGTCTTCTACATGGGACCCAGAATCAAACTCAAGTCATCAGGCTTATGTGGCAAATGCTTTGACTTGCTGGGATATCTCCCAGGTCCCACACCCTTCCAGTTTAACATCTACTTCATCATCTGGAAATTATATATTCTCATCTTTCCCAATCTGTTCTTCAAGTTATTTGAGGCTAGGAGACTTTGATGTATTTTCCCTGGTATAACATGTGCTACTGATGAATAAATCACAGAAGGGGTAGTCCTCAGCAAAACCCTATTCATTGGATGGAATCCTTTGAACATCATTGAAATACTACAGTTCATTGACAAGTTCTTGAATATTTAATAAATATGGACCAAGATCATGTA
Source organism: Rhizomys pruinosus (assembly GCA_009823505.1). Classification (NCBI taxonomy): domain Eukaryota; kingdom Metazoa; phylum Chordata; class Mammalia; order Rodentia; family Spalacidae; genus Rhizomys; species Rhizomys pruinosus. Next base: position 4,467,094 of record VZQC01000816.1, on the reverse strand, counting down.
AAGTTTTATAATTTCCCAAAGTGAGCGGTTCAGGAAATTCTTCATGTAGAATAAACTCTAAACCTTTGCCATTTTATATGACAAAATATTCTAGGGTTAACTTCAGAACTTGTGTGATATAAAAAAGAGATGAAGGTTCAAACTGCCATTGTCATAAAGTGGTAGTAGAGGCTCCTGTAACCTGTAAAGCCTGAATTATCTTCTAAAGAGACCGTAAACACAGTATAAGCTTTTAGTTAACTTGTAGCAGCAGCATTGTATACAAAGTTGCTATGTAGATCCTGTAAGAAGTATGAATATTGTAATGTATAACTGTACCATGCAGCTTTATGGCATTGACCATGTTTACAAGTTCAGAATCTACTCTAATATTATAAAATGAAAAGTTTTCTTTCTTTTACCTATTAAAAATTTCATTAGTGACAATGAGGAAATTATTGACATGAATACATATGTCGAGCAGATTATTAGACTCAATGTCCTTTGAAAGATTCTGTGAAGCTTTCTCTCTTATTTGGGGGAAATTAGACAACTATCATGAGCTGATAAAGAGACATGGTGTGTTTTCACCATGAGCATAACTACCAAATGGCAATATTTTTGAGAAGAGTCAGATAATCCAGTTCTACACAGTGGAGTTCTATGCAGTGATAAAGAAAGATGACATCATGAATTTTACAGGTAAATGGTTGGAACTAGAAAAGATATTATGCTAAGTGAGGTAACACAGTCCCAGAAAAACAAATGGCGAATGAATGGTGTCCCTCATTTGTGGATGCTAGCATCAAGTAAGGCAATCTGAGTAAAATTAATGTTATATTTCTCTTTATCGAAAAGCAACTGTGCTCTTAGAATGTGAATCCCTTAACAGGCTCTAGAATTAACCTAGTACTTATTTTCAGACTTTATAATTTTGGTACCAGGGTGAAGGGTAGGTTTGCATATTTTAGAGCAATATAAAATTAAAAGGGAAAAATGTGAATCCCAAAATAAGATTTGGAAATAACATAGTTTATTTTCAGATGACATGATTTTGGTACATGTGTGACATATATAAATGCATACTTTGAAACAATACGGATTGGAGGGAACAACAACAACAAAAGAATTGGGACAGGGAACTGACTGAAGCAGTAGATTCCCCCCCCCCCCAAAAAAAATAATCTTCTGCTTTGAAAAACTTTGAAAAGACTCAGAAGGGGATACAGGACATGTATGGCAGACTGCATGAACTTGAGAGGGGAGGGGGCATAGAGGGGAAATGAGTCTGGATTGAACTGAGAAGTGATGTATGGAATGCACAACACTTCAATAAAGGATTTTTTTTTAAAGTTCTAAATGTTAAGCTGGAATCTGGGGACAAGATTTGCATCTTGACAATGTGTTTCTAGGCACTTTCTTGCCAAAGTAATGAGTCTTCTGCTGCTGCAAGGCCCTTGTGACAGTTGGATCCACAAACCACAGTTCATCATGTGATTGCAGGTGTTTCCCCTTGGAAAACAAAAACTGCATGTACATACCAGGATGGGAGGGGAATTGATTTCCAGTGGCCATACAATCTGGTAGGATCTGAAGTTGCTCTGGAAGCCAAATCTTACTGTAGCTCCTTCTGTATATGTCTGTTTCTTTATAAAATGTGGAGCCAAATATAAAAATACTAATAAGAATTTGTAAATTGAAAATTAATTTTAATGTACCCAGAAAGGAAAGAGACAAAATGTTTTTTGTAATTAATAGAAAATAAAATCTCAGAATCTCATTATACTTGTAAATATTTGCTCAGAAATATACTTTTACCTTCCATAAAAGAATAATTTGATGAAAACGAGTACTTTTCCACTTATAATCTATTGGCGCCAGATATAACTTATGTTTTCGAAGTTCAGGATATCCGTGCATGTCTGTATTGACTTGATTTCTCAATAGGTGCTTGGCACAATCCCGTCTCTTTTGGGAGGGGCGTCAAATGTGATTTTCTGCTTGGTAATATCTTTAGACTTGTAGTGAATTCAGATTTACTCTTTTCTCCTGAGTAATTGCCTGTCTTCATCCTTTCTCAGTGAGGTTTGCTATGGAGAATTCCACCAACACAGTCATCCATCATCCGCACTTTTTCACACATTTGCTCAACTGTCACTGGCTCTAGTCATAATGTGAGTTCCAGGGCAGCTTGGGCTACAGGAAGACCCTGTCTCAAAAAGACCAATAAATAAATAAATAAAACACTGTCCTGAAAAACTTTCTCACGGTGCTTCAAACAGAGGTATTCATTCCTAACATTGAAGAGAGAGGAGTGGATGCTCACACACATCATATAATGCCAGCAGAGAGGTTGACCCATCTGAACATTAAGGAATGAGGAACCTCAGACTGCCTGAGTCATGGACACTGAGCATCTCTCTGAATAATATTGGCATTGACTGTTTATAATGGACCCTAATGAAGTTTACCTTCCAGGTACTGAGAAACCTTCCTACCTCTCCCCCTTTTTTTTTTTTTGGAAAAAGAAAAACATTATGGTAATGAAACCACTCCCTAACTGTAAACTAGAGCCAACTGTTACAGTGGTAATTTCCTATAAAACAGGCATAATGTATTAACTGATTGATAGGCATAGGAACTGTGAAAGGATATTTCCCTAACTAGAGCCAAATTCAATAGTAAAGTGTTTATAAGTTGTGTAATTAAGCCAAATATATTACTACAGGAAAGCTCTGACATCAGCAATGAATTATTCTGCCTAGGAGATGTTGGCTAGGGGATTCAAACCCGCCCCCCCCAAATTATAAAGGCCTTTTGCCTATAAGTGGGATATATGCAAGGAGAAAGGCAGTAAGTCCCTGTTGTCGAAGACCTGGTGTGAGCATGAAAAATGTTATGAGACGTCACTTGCTAGCGTACAACTGGCCTCTGAAATGCTAGAGAGCGTTACCAAAGGCCACTACAGCAATACAGCAAAATATTGGTCTCCCTGAGACAAACAAGACTCCTCCGAAAATATCAGCTACACCTCAACAGCCTGGAGATACAGTGCAACAGTGGCAGCCAAGTGTCTATATTATATCCCAAAACTATTTGGCTATTAGCTCTCTCCTTGGAGGAATAACTCACAGCGGATGCCACAAGCTTATGTCCTCTAGTGGTTAGGCGATGTTATAAGCCACAATAAGAACTTGTCACCCTTTATAGAGAAACCACAGTTTGCGGATTAGCATACCATCCAAGCATCTGTGTCTATGCTCACAGCTTAGCTTGACACAATAAGTGGTACTGCTTAAATGCCTGTACATCCAATAGCTTGAGCTTTGTTAGTATGACTGAAAAGGGTATCACTGTGAAAGCTGTCAATCCGTGAAGGGAAACAAACTGAACAGACCGGAGTCCAAAATGACAACTCCAAAGAAATTAGACTGTTTTCTTCTCACCCACTTGTGCCCCTTTCCCAAAGCCTAGGGAACAAACTGCGGAAGAGGAGGCGTGGTAGATTGTAAGGGCTGTGGAGAGATAGGGGTGAATCATGAGACTACAGGAATAGAGTCTGGACACCTGATTGATCAACATGCCTGTGCATACAAGCTTCTCCAACTGGTCTATGGGAACCTTGGGTTGTTCAAAATTTGGACATAGATACTTGCAAAATGGACCAATTACCTGATTGTATGACATAATGAGTGACATCAATGCTTTCTGCAAACAACTGTGTCATTGTATTGTAGAATTCCCTTAAAAATAAATAAATTAATTAATTAATAAAAAAAAGAAATTTATCACAATAGAAGTTCCAAGTCCCGTTTTGTATTTTGAACTATACCATGGTAATCATTAACCATTTCATTTCAGACAGTACTCCACACTAAAGTAGTAAACATTTTTTTAAAATAGTACAGATTCTCTTTCCTTCTTTTTCTGACAAAAAGAAAGATGTGCTCCTATAAGAAGTAATCACATTTCCTATTTAGTATCTGGTTATTATGATTTCTTGCTGCCTTCTTTTCATCAAGAATATTCAAAGTACTTTCCTTATATACAGCATTTAAAAGTGTATTCTGGGTTGGCTCTTAAAATGATAAACTTCTGGGGGCTGGAGAGATGGCCTAGCGGTTAAGAGCGCCGACCGCTCTTGCAGAGGACCCGGGTTCGATCCCCAGCACCCACATGGCGGCCGAGAACCATCTGAAACTCCAATTCCAGGAGAACTCCAGTTCCAGAGGAATCCGACGCCCTCTTCTGACCTCCGTGGCATTGCACGTCACGGGTGCACAAACTTGCATGCAGACAATACATTCATACACATACAGAAATAAATAAAAAATTAAAAAAAATGATAAACTTCTGTTGGTTCAAAAGAAAATTTCTACTAACAAAATATGTCAAACTAGAATTTTATAATTTCTAAGCAGTAAGCTACCTTTATTAACCAAAGTCCTTATTTGCAGTCATTTTACCCTTGAAAACATTTTAAAGCTCTTATGGAACTGGAGTTATAAATGGTATTTAACTGCTATGTGCATTCTGGGAACCAACTAAATCCAGGTCCTCTGCAAGAGCAGCCAGTGTTCTTAAACACTGAACCATCTCTCCAGCCTTATTTTTCATTTTTAATATATTATATTTTAGGGAAATAGGTAAAAAGTGCAGTTGTACTTCATCTTACTGGATATTTTGTTTGCTAATCATACTTTAATTTATAGTAGGGCTTCTTTGTTTAATTCCCCAGGATATTTGGCCTTGGAGAATTTTTTATGCAGGGGTAGTGACAACACCATTCTATGTCAGCCCTGGACTTGTGTTTTTATTTTCTTTGGGGAAAATTACCCCCAGCCAAGAAGCAGGGGTATAGAGTTGATTTTCTGTGTATAAGTGAGAAGTAGAAACTGAGATATGAAAATTCTTCTAATCAGCTCCTCTCTTTCTACATTTTGAGGAGTATTTGGCTTGAGAATGAGAATACTGAGTTAGGTCCAGGAAATAAAGGTTTTTGTTTGGGCTTTTTACTTTTGATTTTGATGAGTTTTTCAAACTGTAAAGACTAGTTTCCTCATATAAAAATTGCTCTGTATCTTATAAAGATATGCACTCCTTTTTCTACACAAAAAGAAAAGAGTGCATATCTTTATAAGACACAGAGTCTATGCTAGTGGAATTACCCACATTTACTTATTTATTCATTTATATTTTATATGTGTATATGGTGTGAGTGATGTATGTATGTATAATTCGTGTGTGTTTGTTTGTGTGTTATTCATGTTCGTGTGAGAGCCTGTGTTTGTGTACACCATAGCACTAGTGCTGAAGTCAGAGGACAACCTCTTGTGTTCGTTCTTGCCTTCCATCTTATTTGAAACAGTACACTTTTTTTTTTTTTTTTGCAGGTACGTAGGGCAAAGCTCCTGGCTTAAAGCTGCAGAGGGTTATCCTGTCTCCCCTTTATTCTTGCTTTAGGAGTCCTTGGACTTCAGGCCTGCTCTGCTTCAGCTGGCTTTATGTAAGTTCTGAGGATTCAAAAGTGTGACTTCACACTGGACAAGGGCTTCTTTACTCCAGTGTCATCGCCTCATTTCCTACACAAGTATTTTAAGGATACATGGTGAACCATGAAAATATCCAAATTTTAAGGTTGAAATAAATGACTGTAGACATGTGAGATTGACCTGTTCCAGTCATTCCTCATGTCTGCTCCCATTGTTTTTTGCACCCTAATAAACCCAATTTGAAGCTCATTCTTTCCGGAATAACTTCCTGATGAAATTGACCTTCATTCCAGACTGCGTAACTCTTCCTTCGGAATTTTCTTTAGAGCCAGTTATGAGTCATTCAAGGAAATAAGTCTCATTACTTGGTAATCACACCTCATTTTGGACCCCAAATAGAATTACGTAGCTTGATCACTCGCTTAAGTCACTAGATGTGGCTTCATTATTTCCGAACTCAAAAGGATGTTCTGAAGATGGAGAACCAACATATCTGTGTGGAATGAGTATCACTCTGAAGACGGTTGCAAAGCAGAGAGTCAGAATGGTTTTGTGACATAGAAGCTTGTGGGATTAAATTTGGGGTAGTAAAATCAATCACTTTGAATGTGGATAATTATTATTTGAATATAGTTTGGCTTTAGACCAATCAATCCTCTAACATTTTATCCATCTGAAGGAGGCTCTTCATCAGGATTTTTTTTTTTTTTTAATTACTGCCACTGCTTCCCTCCCCAGGCTTTCTAGCCCTTCACTGGTTTTGTTTTTTTTGTTAGCTTAACCACAGCCTCGTTAAACCCAGATCTGTCCCTGAACTGTGTTTTTTAATGGAGTTTAGTGCAGCTAAGCTTCCTATCCTCTTGACTAGTCTCCCCTTATATCTGTAACTGGAATCCCAACAGCCTTAAGTGTATCCTGACAGTTTCCTTCTGTTTCCCAGTATCTTGATTCCCTCTCTGTTAATCTTCCACCACTTTCTCCCACGACATCACTTTCAAGTAGACATCTTGATTTCTGCCATACTGAGAAAAGTGGAGTCCTCAGAGTTGACCTTCTGTAACCCTCAGTCTCTCTCGTTGGCGAGTTAACCCCATTAACAAAGAAAGTCTCTAAAATATACATCCTTGGTACCAGCCGCCTTTCAGTTACCTTTTACATCTGTACCTCAGCTTAGCAACCTTGAAAGAGATCTCTGTCTTCTTCCAAGTGAGTTTGGCATTCTGTCTAGCCAGGTCTGGGCCTTAATCTACAACCCAAACTGCACTTGTCAAAGGCCCTGATTGGTCATCATATTTCTCAGTCAACTGACACTCTATAAAACAACTCGATGCTTTTCCATTTTGAAATAGTTTATTCACTTCTTATTGATTTTCTTACTTATTTGTGCCTTCTCTTCTTCCCAACTTTCATTGCCAGAATGCCCAGAAGCTTATGTAGGATTGTTTATTCTTCTATAAACAAAGAGACACGTATTCCCTTGATAGATTCATTTAGATTTATGGCTCGTAGGTGCTGATGATTGCCAAGTGAATATCGGCACCCGAGTTTTGAATTTTCAACTTGCACTTCATGATTTTGTATCTTTTCCTTAAACATCATCAATTAGGTTTTACAAATTCAGTCACTTCAAGCTGTGCCATCTACGTTGCTGTGCCAGGTCAACCTGCGGTTTTCCTTTTCCATGATGATGGCAAATCCATTGTTCAAATGCATTGGTCAACATTTCCAACGTTCTCTCCCACATGCTCTTGGTAATGCATTCTTGAATCCTTTCTCTCCTATCTCTTCTAGTCCTCAAGAAATTTTGTCTTCAAAAACATATTCGTGGGGGCTGGAGAGATGGCCTAGCAGTTAAGAGTGCCGACTGCTCTTGCAGAGGACCCGGGTTCTATCCCCAGCACCCACATGGCGGCTGAGAACCGTCTTTAACTCCAGTTCCAGGGGAATCCGACACCCTCTTCTGACTTCCGCGGCATTGCAGGACACGGGTGCACAAACCTGCATGCAGACAGTACATTCATACTCATAAAAAATAGATGAAAATTAAAAAAATGTATTTGAAAGTCTAGATTAATTAATAAAGGATTAATTGTTCTACTGCTCAATTGCAGTAGAACAATTAATAAAGGATCTAGACTAGATCCTTTATTAATTGTTCTACTGCAATTGAGCAGCATCAGCTTTCTTCCAGATCACTCTGATAACCTCATGACCTCTATAATTTTGCTCTTGGTTCCTGGTATGCTGTTGTTCATACAGTATGCAGAGCATTTCCTTTAAGCATCTCTTTCAATAATATTCCCTCTCTGCTATCTTAGGGCAATTTGTGTTGCTATGAAAAAAAATGCCTCAGGCTGGGTAAATATAGAAGTTTATTTGTCTCAGGATACTGGTAGCTGAAGGGTCCAAACAGATTGTTGTCAAAATCCTGGAAAGAGACCATTATCTGTGTCACCAAAGTGATTAAAGTAGAGAGGGAATCAGTCATATTCAGAAGGGACTAAAACATAGGGTACTTATTTTATACAAAAACCCACATAATAACTCAGCCACTTCTGGGAGTCCAAACCACTACGTGAGACTACCGTGAACCCACTCTTGAGGTGGACTCCTTATGTTTTTCGAGGTACCAGTCCTTGAAGATTTCATTGTCTCAACATTGCTCCTTTGGAGAACCAGCTTCCAGCCCATGAAACTTGGCAGATGTATGCAAACTATACCAAAAGCACATGATCTACTGGCGACATTTTCTCTCTCAGAGTAAATCCTTGCACCTTGTAATGGCTACAAGGATCCATTGACAAGATCTTTATTTCCTATCTGTGTAATTTTCCATAACTACCGATTACTCTGTGCAGTTCACAATATAGGTCTTTATGATGTTCTTCAAACATTCCCAAACCAAAATTCGCTATGAGCACTGTCTTGTCAGTTTCCTGGATTATCTATTCCTGATAGTCACACAGCTATGCCCCACAGTTTCTCCTGGTGATTCTTAGAGTCCAACTCCTCACTGAGAGTGAACCTCCCTTCTCTAAAACTGCTGTCCATGCTCAGCACAGCACTCTTTGTGTCTGTGCTTCTGAATCTGAACACTTCCATCTTTTGGAGTAGTGGTTATCATCTCAGGAATAATCTAAACATTTTATTCTTTGAATACACATTTTAATAAGTGTATGGAATGTATTTTTATAATTTTGTTATCTATTTCTGTCTTCTTCAGACAAGAAATGAGGTTAAGGAAGGAAGGAATTTATGATTTTTCTCTATTTTGCTTCAATTGATTCCAAAGGCCTAGAATTGTACTCAGTGCATCATAAGACTTTAGTGAATATTTTTAAAAGAAAGAAAAATGAATTTCAATAAAGAGTTGCCTCTTAGATATCAATAATGTATTTCTGCTTCTGAATTCACATTTGCTCAGGGTCAAAGATTGTATTCTTTGCCTTATAGGATAATTAGAACACATTTACACATAGAAAGTATTTGATAAAGGATTCCTAAATGAGCATCATTTGCAAATAGAATCTTTTCAAAGCTCATTTGATTGTGTAAAGTTGCCTATAAATACATCATTTTCAGAACATTAAGAACAAATGAATTAGACATACACATGGCAAAGTAATCGTGACTAACATGATGTTTCTTTGTTTCTTTTACTGACTAGCAATTACATTAATGGGATATACGAATGTGTGAACATATCTACCGTTGGAAGATAGAAATGATGGCCTGCAAAGCTTAAATTATCAATTCTTTGAAGCTTTTCTGTGTGCAAACAATGATGACCATTTCTAAATATCAAAAATTATGGAATGGATAAAAGAAAACCTGGTTATAAAAATGAAATGAAAAAGCATTATAATAAAATAATGTAAATTTTAGTAAATTTACATTATTTTAGAAACAAAAGAGGAAACTACTATCTGGAACTAAGAACAAATACTGTCCATTGGTCACATTCCAAGTGAGGGAGTATGGAGAAGGCAATTAGTTGAACAGGTTAGCTGCAAAACTTCTTGACTTTAGTAGGACAGGAAGAAACAGATATAGTGTGAGCAGTCCAGTGATGAAGGCTCTTATTACACTGAAAATACGCTCTGAACAGTGCCTGACCATATATACGTAACCCTTATCTCCTATCCCCCTGCCAATGTGTGACTAAACTTTCTCTACTCTCTATCTCATATACAGAGAAATGACTTTGTATCATTTAAAGATCGTCTAGTAGACCTTGCATACATTATGTATGTAGGCAGATGTATATGAGCATAACTATGAACACACATGTACAAATGAATAGGTTTTATATATAGATAAATAAAATGTCTGGTATGTGTTAATAGATTTCTTTTTTATGCAATTCTCTCCTTGGTGACCTTCATTTGTCATTACCTATAAAATAATCACATTCTTAATAAAATTATATATTTCATCGAAGTTGAATATTGATTAGTCCTCAGTGATGATAGACATTGAGGTTCTTTGGTCTTTTTAAAATTTAGACACAAAATTTAAAAGTGAATCTTTTATGCAAGTGTGTCAATATTTCTTTGTAACAGTATTTTGAGAAGCATAACTGTTGTATCAAATGGAGCCAAGGTTTCCCCTTTGAGGCTCAGTGGCTCCCAGTATATGTCAATTTATGCTTCCAAAGATCAAGATGTGATAGTATCCATTCAATAAATATTTGCCAGTCTAGTAGATGGCATGGGACTGCTTTTTTTTTGTCATTGGCTTCTTTATTTTTCATTTCATTGATACTGGATGAATTAGTAGGGGCTCCTTTCTCTATTTTGATTAGTACATTTACCTTGTTTTTCTTTTACATTTACGATTTTTCTTTCTTTCTTTCTTTCTTTCTTTCTTTCTTTCTTTCTTTCTTTCATTCATTCATTCATTTATTTATTTATTTATTTATTTATTTATTTATTTATTTATTTATTTATTTTTTTGAGACAGGTTCTCCCTGTAGCTCCAGCTGTCTTGGAACTTGCTCTGTAGACCAGGCTGGCCTTGAACTCACAAAGACCTGCCTGTCTCTCCCTCCCAAGTGCTAGGATTAAAGGCAGGAACCACCATGCCCTGTGCAAGACAGAAACTTTATACCTAAGTAGAGTACTAGTGAAGGTCACATCCCATCCCTTTTGCAGCTAACCTGTTCAACTAATTGCCTTCTCCATACTCCCTCACTTGGAATGTGACCAATGGACAGTATTTGTTCTTAGTTCCAGATAGTAGTTTCCTCTTTTGTTTCTAAAATAGTGTAAATTTACTAAAATTTTCAGCAATGCTTTTTCAAAATGTAAATTACTGTTCTTAATTTTCTTCGATGTCTTTATGTCTAAGGTCTGTTCCTTATTTATTTATTTATTTATTTATTTATTTATTTATTTATTATTTTGGTCTTTTGGAGACAGGGTCTCCCTGTAGCCCCAGCTATCCTGGAACTCACTCTGTAGACCAGGCTGGCCTTGAACTCACAAAGATCTACCTGCCTCTGCCTCCCAAGTGCTAGGATTAAAGGTGTGTACCACCACATCCGGCCCTGTTCCTTATTTTTGAATGCAGCATAGTTAATCTCTTGTGTTCTTGGTTCAAGGACAGGGAAAACTCCTCACATTAAATGGAAAGTCATTCAAGCAATTAGCCAAAATACATTAGTATCTTACATAGGACACAATATGTGTTTATTTTGTTAATATTTACTTTCATTTTTAAATTGTGTGTGTGTGTGTGTGTGTGTGTGTGTGTGTTTATGCCATATGTGTATGGGGTACCTGTGGAGGCCAGCAGAGGACAACCAAACTCCTGGAATGGTGACCAAGATGGTTATGAGCTACCTGATGAGAACTGGGAAACAAATATGGGCCTTGTGCAAGAGCAGAAAGTGCTTTTAGCTGCTGAGCTACTTCTACAGCCCCCAAATCTGTATTTATAAATCTATCCATTCATTAACATAAGTAAGCCTATATGCATGTTTTATAAAATGTATCCTCCAAATGATTTTTAATATGTAGAAATAACACCAGGGAGTTGACAAAATTTACTGCCCAGAAAACAACAGGTACTTAGATATTGTTACTGAAATTTATCTATACCTCAAGCAAACAAAACACTCAAAATATACCCCAAAACCTGTGATCCCATTGAATGTTCATGACACATCTGAGAAATGAAAGTTAGATCCATCAGATGCATTGAAAATACCTTCCCACATGCTTTAGTTATGATTTACTTTACTGATCTGTTATATGTCTCAGAGCTGATGAAGTGACACTTCTGGACCGTTAGTGACATCTTCTGAAAACAGCAAGCACAGGATTTTATTAGTCACTTACATCTTGAATAGCTTTTACTTATTCGGTATATGTTAAGCGAATTTCGCTGAGGGATCTGGGTGACAAATTTTCCAAACAAATGTGAGCAATAAAGGGTATCAGTCTAAAAGCAGTTCACTCTGCAAGCCATTTATAACGGCATGCTTTTAGTCAAATTACAAAAACCTCAGTTGGTTCTTATATTTTCCCTTTTTTATTAGTTAAGCCAAAGTAATAAATATGTTATAGTATAAATACATAACTAAACTAATATTAAAATTCAGTCCATTCTTACTAAATCCATCTCAGAAATTGCTCTATGTGCCTTGACTGTTTTTACTTAGCAAAGAAATTGTCATTATTTGTGTCTCGGTGTGGCATGTCTCATTTTCAAAGGTATGTTGAGCACCATGAAATATGACATTCAGACCGCAAGACTAGGAATTGCAAAGGACATTTTCAACTGTTTTTTTGGTTTTATTAACATAATGATTTCTGGGTTGTAAACAAGATTTTTCTCCAGTACTATGAATGGAATATGTCCTTAGCACATGAGGTGTGCACTGTACCAATGAGCTCTGTCTTCTACCCCAAGGCTTTTTCTATTTCTATTATGCTGTGTTCCATAAGGCCATTTTCATGCAAGTGTATAGTTTACTTTGGGTCTGTTCCTCCATTCTCCAACTTTTCCCCTCCAATTAGTCTCTTTTGTTACCTTAGACTGTTTTAGTTTTACTTTCATGTCATTCGCACATGGATTATTTCATACATTTACATAAAAGAGAAGAAAACATTTATCGATAGCTATCTTTTTGACCTTGAGTTAAATCAACATGGTTTCTTCACCCATTTTCCTGCAAATGATATGATTTCATTCTATATTATAGCTGAAAAATGCCATTGTAAATATAAATTTCATCTCCTTATCTATTGATGAACACTAAGGTTGGTTCCATAACTTAGCTATTATAAGACATAGTCCAATAAATATTAATGTTCAACTATATATATTTTTAAGAAGTTAATAAACACTGTAACAAAAATGGGTAAATCTTTTATATATGTTTCATAATTTCCCACAATATAACAGAATTATGTCAGCATTAAGTAGTACTTACTACTTCAGTACTTCAATATCCTTTCCTGATTTTTAGATATGTAGGGGTTTTAGAAATTATTGTTCTTTTTTTCTTATTAATTTTTGGCAATCGCCTTCTTTAAATTAAAAATATTTATATTTTTGTCTTTGTGTGTGTGTTTGTGTGTGTGTCTGTGTGAGTATAGGGCACTTGTAAATGTATGTTAGTCTGTAGAGGCTACAAAGGGGTGTTGGATCCCCTGGATCTGGAGTTACAGGTGATGCAGAGCCACTCCATTGCCAGGAACCAAACTCTAGTCCTATGAAAGACCAGCAAGATCTCTCTTAATTGTAGATCTCTCCATCTCTTATATTCACCTTTTAAATCTTTCTTTCAAAATAATGTCTTTAATTCCCATGACACGGATACTGTTAGAGACAGCCAAATGGACAATCTTAGAGATGTGACCAGTTCACCAAAGACAACAGCACCATTTGTAAATAGGGTCCAGTCAATTCCTTTTTTCTTTCCACAGCCTTCCTTGCTAAATCATGTTACCATGGGTATATAATGCCACTAACTGGGCATTTGGAAGTGCTCCATAGCTATTCTTATAGAGAAGCACCTCTGGGGTGGATCTCAGTGACTTCTGTACTGGCTTACATCCACCATTCACTAACTCTGCTCCATGAAGTATGTTCTTCTGCCCTTCTGTGAAATGGAGTAGACAGCACATGGAGGATTAAATGAGTCTGTTCTTGCAAATGCAGCTGCTGTGTGGCTGGGTGCAGGAGTCGCTTGCTACATGTATGTTTCCTCCATTCTCCCTTAGCTGCTATAAACACATTTTCCATTTCTATTTTTTTCTCTAGTTCCAGTGTTATATTAAATATTTCTTAAGCATCCATGTTTCTTTGATCTTGGAGCTTCCTCCAAACCCATGCAGAAGCAGGGCCAGGTTTCACAGTTCATTTAGGTTTCCTTTCATTGGAGCAAAGAAAAGTCCAAGGTGATTAGCCTGGATGAGTTCTGATCCTGAAGGTACATTTTTTTTTTTTTTTTTGGTCTTTTCAAGACAGGGTCTCTTTGTAGCCCCAGCTGTCCTGGAACTGACTCTGTAGACCAGGCTGGCCTTGAACTCACAAAGATCCACCTGCCTCTGTCTCCCAGTGCTAGGATTAAAGGAGTGCACCACCACGCCCTGCCCTGAAGGTACATTTTTAAACATTACCTCACACTACTTCTTCTTGTCTAAGGCTCAGAACAATTGGTATGCTAATTGTAAATACTGGAAGTTCTGAGGGCTGGAAATAGCCATAGGTTGAGAGGGCTTGACTCTGTCTAAAACCATTTGATCTCTGATAAAAAGAATGAGTGGTTTCTGTCAACATCAAAACTGAAATATGTTTTGAATCATGTTTTGTTTGATAAATAATTAAAACATTATTTAATGAATGTCTATTTTATACACTTGTTTCTTTACCAGTTCTTTTTTGTTGACATTATTAAAATGACCTACTTGTTAATCTATTTACTTAGGTTTATCTTGTTAATAGAAATTGTATATACTCATGGTATGAAGCATGATTATGTTCATGCATGAATATGTATATTATATAATGAATAAATCAGGAGAATTCATATACTTATCACTTCAGCTAATTATCTTTTTGTGGTGAGAACCCTTGAAATCTGCATTTTTAGTGTTTTTTTAAGTATAAAATATTTTTAAGTATAAAATATATTTTTAAGTATAAAATATTTTTAAGTATAAAATATATTGTTATTAACTAAATAAATAGCTTGCAAATTTAATCTCTTGAGTTTATTTCTACTGCTAACTAAAATCTGTACCTTCACTCAGCAGATCCCCAGTTTCCCAATCCTGTATATTCTCAAATTCTATAAGATCAGTTATAGATTCTACAGGTGGGTGAGCTCATATGCTACTACTTTCTGTACCTGTTTTATTTCACTTGATATAATTTCTTTCAGGATAATCTGTCTGGTATCCTGATCCTCTTCCTGTCTCAACTCCCATGTTTGGCATATTGCTATTAACTATTATTATTAGTTACATTTTATGGAAGAAACTTGAGGGTTGAAAAAGTGAAAGACTTAGCTTCTGTGTATATGTGAACCTAGGCTGAGTTCTCTTCACTGAGCACTTCAGCACTGTTTTATAACCAAGCACAGTAATAATTCAGTGCTTTAAACATTCACTATTGACCGTGGCGTCATTTAGGACACCAGAGTATTAGTGTGACAGTCTATCTGGGGAGCATTTGGCATCATCTTGGAAATATTTTTGATGGTTGCAACTGAGGGAAATGCTCCTGTATCGAAAGGGTGGAAGCAGCAATGTTGCTTGGATTGTGTAGGACAGCTCCTCTGTGGATTCATCTCATTCTAAACATTAACAGTATTAGGGAAGGAAAACACCCAGAGAATTAAAGATTAAAAAATGCCCAATATAGCATTTCAGTATCATAAACATGCCATATTCTCTTAATACAAGATTGCTAAATGAATTTTGGTTGCTATTATTGTTGATTTTAGGCTGGGAAAATAAGATGCAAGATCTTTGGCCCACTGGCTTTTAGTCATTGTCTATTCGTAGATGTAAACAATTTCCATCAATTAAATTCTAGGAAGGCTAATCATGAAACCCATTAATTTTAACTAAAAGGTGATTAGTAGAGATATATTTTCCTACTCACCACATAATGGTGTTCATGTCTTTTAAAAGTAGTATGTCAAATGATAGGCCCTAACACAAATGATGGGATGTAGGAATTCCAGGGGGGTTTATGGGAGGGTGCTGCTGGAGAAGAGGGCATAATGATGATTAAGACTGATTGAGATGTTCTGTATCAAATACACAAAATTTCAATAACAAATTTATTTTAAAACATTAAAAAATCATGTCAAGTAAGACTCTAAGAAGAGTTTGGCATGTGCAGAATAGCTTTAACAGACATAAAACTAAAAGTTTCTGTCATTCCAGGCGCCATATTTTCTAAGTTCTTACGTAAGTTATTAATTTGTTTTCCATCTCATGAACTCAGGGATGAGAAGGGAACACTCCAGACACTACTGCAATTCAGTCCTTTCTTGCTGCAATTCTAATTTTGATAAATTCAATTTATTTTCCCTCTTTACCTTTTCTGTGTGTACAATGTACCTAAACCCATAGCATTTTTCATCTCTCCTCCCTTTTCCTCAGTAAATTGGAAGTTGGTATTGCAGGGGCACTTGACATTTTAAAGCCTGGCTTTGCTGCTGGTATCAGTGGGGCGGGCCTCACAGCCAGTGAACTTTCCAGCATACTTCAACCTCTGCCATGCAAACATTTAATGAGGAATATCCACACAAAAGGAGAGTGATGTCTTTCAGGGCATGGGAAGAAAATTAGAAGGCACCAAAATGATGTGGATTATATCTTCACAGAACTAAAGAAAAGGGTAAGAACCAAATACAGTAGCTGGTGGAAGTCTAGCAAACCAATTATTTAATTTTTAAAGAAAATGGCATATATTACAAATAGTATATTATGACAGAAAACTACTTACAGCACAAATAGTATATGTTATGACAGTAGCCATAGAAAACACACAGTGTTAATATATTTTGCCTGAGTGCATAGCCCTAGGACTTTAGTATTATATTTGGTTCTGAACAGAGAGTAATCCCTTCCACAGTTCCCATGTCTAGTAGTCAATTAAAGAAAGCAGTTTTACCGGTTTTATAAGAGATCACCTCTACAATAGTTGTCTCCAATTTACAGTTGGGGAGCGACCTCATCATTGTCATATTTCTCCTTGTTCTATGGGTGGGAAGGCAAGGAAGTCTCTCATATCAGAACCTTTGTGGCACCTAGAAGGTAAGTTTCATTAGGACTCATTATAACTAGTTGTTACATGTAGGATCCACAGAGGGGTTCGATGTTTATGGCAATCTGAGGCTTTTCTTCCTTTGAATGTTCAGACGGGTCAGCCTTTCCGTTGCCACTTTTTGGTACATCCTACTCAATGCAAACCTGTATCTTTTCTTTCTCAGCCGTTAAGTTGGTGACGTTTTGTCCTGTTGGAACAAACAAATCTTTTCCCATAGTTAGTTTTAAGATTTGAATTGCAAGGGTTTGATGAAAAGGTTTCATGTCTTTCTGTATCCCCCCCCCCTTTTTTTAGCGTATGAGTCTCCAGAAGACAGTT
>VZQC01000816.1:4325419-4448511 GCA_009823505.1 Rhizomys pruinosus | reverse complement strand
GTTAAGAGCACCGACTGCTCTTGCAGAGGACCCGGGTTCAATCCCCAGCACCCACATGGCGGCTAAGAACCGTCTGTAACTCCAATTCCAGGAGAACTCCAGTTCCAGGGGAATCCGAGACCCTCTTCTGACCTCCGCGGCATTGCACGACACGGGTGCACAAACCTACATGCAGACAGTACATTCATACACATACAAAAATAAATAAAACAAAACAAAACAAAAGAGTGAACAGGTTCTATAGCATCTTTCTAGGTATGAAGGGGAAGTGTCACAGGTTTCCAAAAAGGAACAAACCTCTGTAGTAACTTGGGAAGGAGCCTGAAAGAGGAGCAATTGCTGAGAATGCCAGGAAAGGAAAACACCAGAGAAGGAAAGCAAATCGTCATGGGTGTGTGGAACTGCGAGTCATGATGAATATACTGGAGCTCAAGCTAGGAGGAAGCAGTGAGAGACGAGGCTATAAGGCTCAATGGGATGCGCCGTGAAGATTTGTTCACCACTCCACATGATTTGAACTGTCTCCTCTTGATCTCTCATCGTGACCCAAAGAGATTTTTCACTCCACAAAGTTGGATAGCTACAACATGGAAACAGTGCATCAGAACGGTTTAAGGCATCAGTTGTCCAGCTGGTATGATGACTGGGTGAGGGCTGACTGGCTCTTTTACTGAGTGATGGTAGACTATGAGTAGGAATGGATAGATACAAGAGCTTTCAAAAGAGGAAGAATTAGATAAACTTGATGACTGATGAATTGTTGCCATTAAAAACAGAGAAGAAAAGCATATATGTATAGGAATAAACTGACTAAATAGACAATTATTCAGTTTTTAAAGTAGCCTAGAAAATGGGGTATATCCCTTTAAACAGGCTGTGGACTCTGTTTGGCAATGGGAATATATACTTACATTTTAGGAAGATGGACTGTCCTGTAGAAACTTGAATAGAAGAATCGTATCCGATGGGATAGAAGATGTGAGTTGGGGAGATTGACTTGAGGTCCAAACGTAGTTAATTGAATGGATTGCCTCGATGACTGAACTTTAACTTCTAGTGGGTAACAGTGAGACAGAAGGAATGGGGGGGGGGCGACTTTTAAACTTTAGGGAAATTGTTTTCTAAATTTTTTTGCTGCTGTGTTTCTCTATGAAAAGATGGGATTCTTAAAGTGCTTGCCAAGAATGAGCTTAGAAAATGTGCAGGAATTCAGCCCAAAGTTAATTTAACTGACGATTCTGTATGTGCAATTGTGTTAATGATCAAAATTAAGCCCAAAGAAAAGGATGTTATCTGGGTTTAAAGAAAGACAAAACTGTTGCCTAAAAGATAGTATGTCACATGAAGAGGATTCCTAAAATGTCAAGTGCTGCTTTCATTTGCTGTCTGCTGCCATTCTATCATACCCCTATCTATTAGAAACTTCCAGAAGGAATCCTAACTACCTTCTATAAGTGCTCACTACTGGAAAAAAAAAATCACTGAAATGCTATCTTCTTCATAAGGTGCAGCCCACCCCTTCCTAGAATTGAAGACAAAAACTTTATGCTAATCAACAGTGGTGCTGACTTTGAATACACAGAGATTGCTAAAATGTGGTTTAAAAGGAAAGCTAGAAGTACATACGATATGGTTTATAATATATAGCTGTAAAATGTAGTTGTTACATTTGGGGAACTGTGTTTATAAAATTCAATGGTTTTTACAAAAGATTATTTATTAATTGAAGAGCACTCAAATCAAGTCACTTAAGTGTTCCTGTTGGTTATGAGGGCCAAACCCTGCGTATACGAGAGCGATTCCAGCTGCTAGCGTCCGATGATGATCATGACTTTCCTGAGTCTAACTGTGCACTTGAGCACATACGTTCTTACTCGCAGAGCCCCTAGGATTCTATTTCTGTCTCTCTGGAGCCTCAGATGACAATCATGATAAATTGTATCACACTGTGAGCTGGTTTGTGATGAAAACAAATTTCCACCAGGGACAGGAACACAACCTCCAAAGTCATGTTCTGATAAAAACACTTAGAAATGTTCACTTGTTTTTTCTCTCCCTTTGTCTTTGCAAAAAATGAAAACAAAGCTGGACACCTACCCCACTAAAACACCACACAAAGTGTGGGGTGGGGAATGGTAGTGTTTGTCTACATAGATGCCAGGATTTCTATTGTTTATCTATAGGTCCACATTGATATCTATATTTACTTTTTATTACTGTTGCCTATATGCATCTATTATGGCCCACATTGGAAACTATCCTCCAAAGGGTTACTTGTTAAAAGCTTGATCCTAGCCTATGGTACTGGGTGACAGTGGAATCTTTCAGATGTAGGACCTAAGTAAAAGAAAGTTAAGTCCCCGATGGCGTGCCTTTGAACAGCTTTTGGGATTCTTCTTTTTCTCTCTGTGTTCAGCTGCCATACACTTTAGAAATGACATGCTATGTCAAGCAAACATGGATTGAAACCATGATCCCCAAATAGTTCCTTTTATTAGTTGATTGTCTCAAGGGATTTTTGTCACAGTGAGAGTAAGCTAAAACCAAAAACAAACAAAACCCACAAAAACCCACTTCTCAACTATCTTTTAACTTTTTTGTTTTAATTACAACATTTTGGGGCTGGAGAGATGGCCTAGTGGTTAAGATCACCAACTGCTCTTGCAGAGGACCTGGGTTCGATCCCCAACACCCACATGGCAGTTGAGAACCGTCTTTAGCTCCAGTTCCAGGGGAATCCTACGGCCTCTTCTGACGTCCGTGGCATTACACGACATGGGTGGACAAACCTGCATGCAGACAGTACATTCATACACACAAAAACAAATAAATAAATAAAATTAAAAAATAAATTATAACATTTTATTGAAGAAAATGAGTGGATGAGAATTGGAAAATTACAAATGGAATAAATATTGTAGTTTAAGGAGCTACAGATATTTTTATTTTTTAAATAACAGATGGTTTTCTCCTTGGAAATAGAATAGATATGGCATAGTGGTTAACAGACTGGTAAGATTATTTTATCAAAAGGGCTGCTTTACTCCATTGCTTGAAAAAGGAGGTATTTAGACACAAGTTGGATCATCTGACAATTTGTAAGTTAAAGCTACTCCTTTGTCAAACTAAACAACAGTGGCCAACCTGGAGAAGAAACACAGTGAGCTGCCAGTTCTCATGATCACATACTTGCTTCTGGTCACTTAGGCACGTATCCTTGTTTTCCTTCTCTCCTGGGTCTGCTTGAACGATTAGGTAATTGCTTCTCTGAACATCCTGTACATCAACAGAGCCAAGTTCAGACAGCTCAGAGCCCTGGGAAATTTCAAACAGTAAGAAAAGGCACACTGCTAGCCTAGTGTGAGTCCCCGCCCTGTTTCTTGTGGTGAAGATTCCCCAGCCTGGCAGTTATTACAAGTAAGATAAAGCTGCATGATTACTCTGTGAGCCTTCAGAAAGGATTATCAACTCTAGCTGCGGCTTCCTGACTTCTGCTTATTTGAATATTCATTGATTTATTTATTCTTCCAATGGGCATTTGCTCTGAGTTTATTATGCTGTATGGGCACATTGGGGCTTATAAAGATATAAAATACTTTGGTCTTGCTCCTCTGAAGATAAAAACCATATTTGTTTTTCTATCATGCATTCTTTTTTTTTAAATTTTTATTTCTGTATGTGTATGAATGTTCTGTCTGCATGTAGGTCTGTGCACCCGTGTTGTGCAACGCCGCGGAGGTCAGAAGAGGGTGTTGAATCCCCCTGGAACTGGGGTTCTCCTGGAATTGGAGTTTCAGATGGTTCTCAGCCGCCATGTGGGTGCTGGGGAATCGAACCCGGGTCTCTGTAAGAGCGGTCGGCGCTCTTAACCGCTAGGCCATCTCTCCAGCCCCTATCATGAATTCTTTTTTTTTTTTAATACTTTTTATTTTATTTTATTTTATTTTATTTTATTTATTTCGGTATGTGTATCAATGTACTGTCTGCATGCAGGTTTGTGCACCCGTGTCGTGCAATGCCGCGGAGGTCAGAAGAGGGTCTCGGATTCCCCTGGAACTGTAGTTCTCCTGGAATTGGAGTTTCAGATGGCTCTCGGCTGCCATGTGGGTGCTGGGAATCGAACCCGGGTCCTCTGTAAGAGCAGTCGGCGCTCTTAACCGCTAGGCCATCTCTTCAGCCCATGAATTCTTATACAAGATCTCTGTCCCTTCTATCTTGAAAAGTTGGATGACTACAAGATCCACGGGAATTGAGGGTCCTTTTGACATTCAAGTAAGTTCAAAAAGTAATTTAATAATTTGGTTGTGCTAAAAAATTTTGACTGTTGAAAAAAATATAGTGGATGAAGAAGAAAACTGAAGAGCAAAAACATGCGTGAGAAATTGGCAGGAAATAGTTCAGGAAATAGTTCAGAAAGGAATATACACACACACACACTCTTGTCCTGTCTGCCAGAGTCCTATGTTGAAATCCTGAAACTAAGTGCCTCAGAATGTGATGATATATAGAGCGACTGCCTGGACTAGATTGAAAAGAGTTAAAATGTGGTTATTAGGGCAGTACTCAGTCTTGTGAGATACATGTCTTTCCAATGGGGGTGGGGGATTTGCACACAGATATTCAGAAGGAGGATGATGTGTTGGTTTGGAAAAGACAGCCACTTGCAAAGACAGGGGGCCCATCACCAAAATCTTGACTTTGATGTCCAGCTTCCTGATCCATGACAAATGATATTTCTGTTGCTTAAGCACCCAGTCGGTGGTCTACTACAGTAGCCCAAGCAGATCAATAAGGTATGAAACTTGGAAAGCATAGGACAACTGTTGGCAGATAATGTATCTCTACCATTATAGAGAATGCGCAGTAGAAATTAATTAATCTAGCGTATAAGGCATTAGAAACATATTTTTCAGAGAAAGAAAGTTACACCATGATTATGTAAATAAAACATCACATTACACCAGAGAGAGAGAGAGAGAGAGAGAGAGAGAGAGAGAGAGAGAGAGAGAGAGAGATCAAGTGGGAAAATTTTAAGTTTTCAATGTATATTTTTATTGCATATTTCTATTTTTTAATGTTGTGAATTTCATACAATACATTTTATTCATATATAGACTTATGTTATCTGAAACCCCCACAGCCCAGCCCACCCACCTACAAGATTTCATACATTCTGTCTAATATATTAAAGTCTATTGAATCAAATGTGTACCCAGCTGTCTGTTGATGTGAGTTAATCCTCTGGAGCCTGTTCAGCCTATCTAGTGGAGAATGACTTTTATGATCTGTGAGAGGAATTTAAATAGTAGGAGAAAATACAATCGTAGTAACAACAATATTAGTAATAATAGTATTAGTAATAATAATCATAACAGCTACAGAAACTGCCTATATTGAATGTCTGTACCAGATATAATGCTAAGTATCATTTTACTTCTTTGTTAACAATTTATATTTCTGTTACAGCTGTAGACTCAAAGCTTAGGGAAGTTGTTTTTTATTTGCTGATAATCTCAGAGCTATACATTTTAGCATCAGTTTATAAAATTTCAGCATAAAGCTTTCTTGGACATACAGAGTGACAGAGGCTTTTACTGTCCCCCTTTTTTTTTTCAAAGCCAATTTTTTTGTATTTCTTTTTTAATATTTAAAAATATTTTATTTTTTTTTCATTTTTTTAACAATAAGTAATAATTTACGAGTACAAGCATCCTTCATGTAAAACCAATTTGCAAGCAGTTGTGTCCAAACCCACACAGCCCAAGGGTCCCACCATCCAGCTGGGGCAGGCTTGTATGTTCAATCAAGTTGATCAAATAAGTGTCCAGTCTATATTGCTGTAGTTTCACCATTCACCCCAATCACAGCCCTTACATTCTACCACGCCCCCTCTTCCGCAGATTGTTCCCTAGGCTTAGAAAAGGGGCACAGGTGGACGAGAAGCAAAACAGTCTACTTTCTCTGGAGCTGTCGTTTTGGACTCTGGTCAATTCTGGCTGTTTCCTTTCATGGGCTGACAGTTTGTCCAGGAATAACCTTTCAGTCCTACTAATGAAGCACAAGCATTTAGATATATAGGTATTTAAACAGTACTAATTGTTATGGTAGGTTACTTTGGTATAGACACAGATGCTTGGGTGGTACGTTAATCTATGAATTACATTTTTTCCTGTAAAATGTGACAGGGTCTTACTGCATCAAAGCCAATTTTGTACTGAAGCTTTGTGCACTTCATACAACGTTTCCCCATCAAATCTAGACCCATCCCCCTTTCTTGCCCCCCACCCCACCAGAGCTCATGCATCTGCCATACGTGTTTTTCATCTTTTTCTCAGTCTCTTTTAAAATTTTCCATGCAGAAGTTTACTGTTTCAGGCAGAAATTCACCATTTCAGTCAGAAGTTCACCGTTTTAGTCAGTTCTTTGACCCAGTTGTTGTTGTTGTTCTTTCCAATTTACATCACTCCAAAATATGCATATATACATGGCACACATATATTGAGATTACGATGTAATAGGTTTTAGCATCTTCACCTTATTATTTATTTATTTTTCTTTATTAGGCTGAAAGATGTCATGTTTTCCTTAAGGAAGTATTTGAAGGCTCCTCCTTGGCAACCCAAAACAACCATCAGTGTTAAGCTCTATTAAAGGCCTACCAACCTTAACAAAGATCATTTACTTCTTCCTGACTCATCAAAGATTTTTATAGTCACTGATCCCTCTCAAATCCATTGGAGTCCATCAAACGACCCTGACACCTTGAGTATTTATACTTACATATATTACTCTGGCCTAAACATCTCAGATTACTAGGAAGTGACTTTTGTCCCTCTTGACATACTTTACCTGTCACATGGATAGGAGCCCACCTTAGAGATTCCTGCTACCCAGTAGCTCTAAAACAGAAGGGAAGAACTAAGCTAAGGTCTCTCCAAGGTCACAGCCAAATATATGAAACAGGCAGGAAGGCCACATATCAATTTGCATAAAATATGCCTTGAATTTGCATTTGAATGCATTTTAATCTGCATAAAAGTCTATTATTATGTCTTTAGAGTATAAATTTTATAATTGTTCTTCTTTTCAAACTGTCATTTATTTTTCATGTCTTGCCACCCCTTCCCTCATCTTCTTTCAGTCCTTCCCAGGATTTCTTCATTCTCTGGGATGCCTTCTTTTTGGGTGACCTAACCTCTGTGTACTGGAGGTGCTGCACATTTACATGGGAAACTCACACATGAGCATTTGCCATTCTTTTACTTTTTGTCTTTTAACTTATTATTATTATTTTTATGATTATTATTTGTGTGTGTGTGTCTGTGGTATATTTATTTGAGTACAGGTGTGCATGTACCATAGTGCTCATGTGGAAGTGAGAGGGCAATTTTAGGTAGTTGCTTCTGGTTCTCTCCTTCTGCTGTGAAATCCTGGGATTGAACTCAGATCCTCTGGATTGTACAGAAAGTGCTTTTTTACAGCTGAGCTATACTCCTTGCCATACACATATCCATTCCTTTGCTCCATCAGAAATCCACTACTGGCTTGTTTTCTTCCTCCTGACTAACGTCTCTCTTCCTTAAGCAATTGCTGAGTTCACCACTATGAAAGAGAAACTGTGTAAGACAGGGCTTGGAAGACAAGAAAGCCTATTCAAGATTAGTGAAATAAAGAAAAGAGACTGATATCAACATTTTAAAGAAAAAAAAGGGAGGGTGTACTGTGAGTGAGCTGGTACAAAATTGCTGGAGAGCATTTGTGGTTACTGTGAGAGTATCTGTGCTTGTTCTTTGGTGTTAGGAAAACCAGACTCAAATCTCCTCCAGACACCAGGAGAAAAGGGTTCTTTCCTAGTGATTATATTTCCAAGAAGGCTTCCAGGTCCCTCTAGAAAGACACTCAGTAATTGTACAACTGGTAGTAGGGTGTGAGATACCTTAGTTCTCAAAGAGCCAGCATGAATTTACAATTGCATATTTTTCTTTAGTTTCTGTATGAAAACAGAAGAAACCTGACACATTTAACTAATCTAAAGGTTGTCTCACTTCTAGCTGGTAAAAATATGGTCACCTGGGTGAAGTTCCAAGCATTTACATGACAGATAATAACCATCCAGACAAAACACTCATACACATAAATTTTGAAAAAAATAGAATTAATTAGCAATTATCTTTGCACCCTTCTATACACTTTCCTATTTCCCTAGATAGTGCCTTCTCTCTCCAGCACTTCTGGTCTATAGGACCTTCTAGGTTTATTTTATCAGTATGGAGGAAAGGGCAAAAATCACAACATGACAGTCAAGTCATGGCATCTGCCGGGATAGAGTTCAGAGCAAGTAGTTCTTTTCAACCCAGTGTACTCTATGAGGTCACTTCATGAGAGTCCCTACCTGCCAATCAACTAGGATCAGGAGTTGCTTGAGATCAGATATGGGAGAAAGATACTAGTCCTTTATTCTTAAGTCTTTAATAGAACTACTGTTTTGTAGAAAGCAATTGCAGCGGGCGTGGTGGCGCACACCTTTAATCTCAGCACTCGGGAGGGAGGCAGAGGCAGGCGGATCTTTGTGAGTTCAAGGCTAGCGTGGTCTACAGAGTGAGTTCCAGGACAGCTGGGACTACAGGGAGACCTTGTCTTGAAAAGAACCCCCTCCCCCCCCAAAAAAAAGAAAGCTATTGCTTTGTGAGATCTGGAGAATGGAGTGACTGTGTAGAGCCACACACTAGTGAAACCTTGGGAAAAATGAGACAGTTCACCGTTAGCTCTGCTACTTTGTGCCCTTAGATAAGCATGGCTAAAGGGTCTCGTCTTTTTTTTTAAGCTTTTTTAAAATTTTATTTATTTTGTATGTGTATGAATGTACTGTCTGCATGCAGGTCTGTGCACCCGTGTCATGCAATGCCTTGGAGGTCAGAAGAGGGTATGGGATTCCCCTGGAACTGGAGTTAAAGACGGTTCCTAGCCACCATGTGGGTGCTGGGGATCGAACCCGGGTCCTCTGCAAGAGCAGTCAGCACTCTTAACCTCTGGGCCATCTCTCCAGCCCAAAGGTTCTCATCTCTGTAAGATGGATAATGCAGAATCTTTAGTGTTATTGGGAGAGTGTTGCGAGAAAAAAAAGCCTGTAAACTGTTTCTGGACTTATAGAAACACTTGAAGAGCATTAGTAATCATGATTACTGACCATTCTTCATTCTCCCTGATTCTGAAACTTCCTTTCGTTCGTCCTTACTGATATCTTATCAAGTCACCTAGAGTAAATTAATTACAAACTTCAGTTAAGCATAGAAGTGCAGACACAAATACTGTCTGCGTTTTCCTGATTCTCTACACCTGATAGAGCTTTATTTCCTTTAATACCCAGTCCCAAGATCACATGGAGTCTTTTGGACCTGTTCTCCAGGTATTACGGTAATCTCTCTAGCAACTGACACTTGGGTTGACTGTTTTTCATCATAATATCCTTGAGAACAAGACACAATGATTATCACTTACTTTATGAAATCCGTTGCCTTGTTCTCTAATTTTCTCTTCAGTCATTGCTAGAGTGTCCTTGATTGCTGACACAATAACGTCCTAGGGCTTGATTGATTGCTCATATCTTCACATCAAAGGCCCAGGCCATATGCAGTGTGGGGACAGCCCATCACCACAGCCCACGTGGACCTTCTCTGGGTCTCTCAGTTCTCACCTCATTTCTCTCATGTCTTTGATACTCATACGGCTTCTTGGAGAAATAATTATGTCGTCATTATTTTATGGGTACTTGCTTCTTGTAAAGTCACACATAAGATTGCTCTTCTCTATTCAATGGTTGGTAAATGTAACTTATCTTCTGAGCTCATGTTACTAAATCAAGCATAAGTTTATAAAGCTGCGAAGGTATTTTCCACTCCTTGATCATCTAGCCATTGTTGTGTCTATTTATAATTGTGAATATGTCATTTGATCAATATTTGATTATATACTCATGGGTAATTTGAACAGTATACCAATTCCATTCCTTCTCTCCAAAAAATGCTCATCTCCATTAGACTGTGATATTTTTTGGAAGATAGAATAAATAATATACATGTGGCTCTTGAATATAGGAAGCTCAAAGTCTCTTCAAGGAAATAGATTTACTTATCAATTGTAATAATTCTGAATGCGTTGTTTCTGCATTTGTGATACTGTTAACTTCTTTTGGTGAAAAGAAATACAAACATAAGAGGGGCTGTCAGAAGCTAACTGCTGTCACTCAGCCTCCATGCTGATATTTCGGGCACTATTCCAACAGATCATAATCTGCGAGATAATGATTCTGGTTCCGTTTATCCCAGCTGTTCTTACTAGTGCGAACAGCTGCCATTGTTACACTTGTAAACTCCGTGCTTGGCAGAACCGATGATGGAGTCTGAAATGTGTTTTTTGTTTGTGGCCTCCTTCTCCAGCATGACAAAGTTATGTTCAGATTCAAAACAGGAGCAGCACATTATTGTCTGGTTGACAATAAGAACACCTAGGAGAAATTGGAGGAACTCGAGTGTACTGAACACACATCACCTTGGATTCTCATTTAAATTGGTTGAATGAATCATTTATGGTGAACTTTTTTGAATCCTCTTGTCTTCCATGAAAAGAGAAAAAAAAAAGTTCAAGGACAAGTACAGATAGCTGAGCACACAATCTGTCATATTGTGAGAGTCAGTATTAACTCTGAACTTTCTCCTGCATGTTGTGGACAGAGACTCCTCATAAGATTCATCTTCTCTCAGCTGGGTCCCTTGGTGACTGACACCAAACTTGCAAGACAGATGGATTTGATTAGAAGTCTCTATAAAATACCCTTGCTTTTCCCTATATGGAGCCTGTCACCTTGAAGGACAGAATAAGCAACTTTGTCCTTATTAGTATAGAGCTGGCTCCAAGAGGAATTGATATTCAACATGAAATGGTGTCTCTTACTGATAAAAAATGAAGGAAAATAGATGTTAATCCAAGCATCTTTTTAACCTGAGTAATAATGTATCCAAAGTATTTTCTGATTTTCTGTATCATGAGTCATAAAATGTGGGGCTGGAGAGATGGCTCAGCAGTTAAGAGCACTGGCTGCTCTCACAGAGGACTTGGGTTTGTTTCACAGAACCGACATGGTGCTAACAACCCTTTTAACTCCACTTCCTGGGGCTCCAACGCCCTCTTATGGCCTCTACAGGTATTGTATAACACAGGTGTATTCAAAAACATGCAGGAATTACATTTATATATATATATATATATATATATATATATTCATATTAATGCAAGCAAATTCTTAGACCCTAACTGCTGGGTTCAGTTTCACTGTGATGATATCACCATGCTGTCTTCCTTATGGGAGGTCCTAGATGACTCCAAACATGTGTGGAAGTAGCCATTTCCATGTAGCATAGGGCCAAGCTTAATTTTCAAATTATAATTTTTTATTTGAATAAAATTCTAGTTAGCACATATGTATGTATATATATGCATATATATATATATATATACATACATTTATGCCACCATGCATAAAATACCTTATTGCCTTCACTAGATATCATATATCTGACTTCAGGGTCCTTACATCATAGAGTGCATTTACCTTACTATGGTTTTCTCTTTAAATTCTTGTCATTTCTTTAAAAAGTAGTCATGTTTATTCCACTTGGTATTTTGAACCTTTTGTTTAGCTTATTTTAAAAATACTTGAATCTTCCCTTTAATGAGACTAATGGAATAATCTTAGAAACAAACTTCCGGGGAAGGCCATCATGCCCTATACCCATTCACGAATCAACATGATGATGCTAAGTGTCTCTTCTGTGTCCTTTCACTTTTTGTTTTCTCTCCTAGATCTTCATCCTCAAAAGACACACCCAATCTCAGTTTGGGAGCCCATTCTAAACACCATCTCTTAGCCACTCACTGCTGAAGTTTTCAATTCGCATAACTCCTTTTCATCTTATTACAGCCTATCTCCTTAAATAAAGCCTTTCCCTTTAGACTCTTCTGTTCCTCCTGGTGCAACTTCCTTTATGCCATCACTCAGCTTGAAATCTAGGTCATGATTGCCTGTCAGCATCTTTCACCAGGCTTTCTGTTCCTAACGTACTGTAATTGTCAGCCTCTATTCTCCAATGCCAGAAGCAGCCTCTGCCAATGCAGATGCTGAGGAAACATCTTTAGAATAAATGAATATACATTTAAACCTTTGCTTGTGCTGCTGTTCTTATGATTAAGGAAATCGAGTATGTGATCAAAGGGTTTGAATGCCAAAATGCAAAAGTTATAAAAATGCATTGAAGGAGCAAACGTTCACTGCCGACCTCATCTTCGTAGCACTCCCTGTGG
The DNA here is from genome assembly GCA_009823505.1 of Rhizomys pruinosus. Taxonomy (NCBI): domain Eukaryota; kingdom Metazoa; phylum Chordata; class Mammalia; order Rodentia; family Spalacidae; genus Rhizomys; species Rhizomys pruinosus. The sequence continues at coordinate 4,436,154 of VZQC01000816.1, read as the reverse complement.
TCATCAGTTTTTCGTGGAGCCATCCAGTGTTCTACGTATCAGATGCAGGCATCTGTACACATGTACTAGTATTTTCTTTTTCTACCTGCACAAGGCACATGTAGCATTCCACACACACACTGCCCTAACTCTGCCTCTTTCTTTGAAGTATTTGGGCAAGAACTATTACTACATTTAATAGATATTTGCATTTTTGTTACATTCATTTGTGTGGGTGTGTGTTTGCATGCATTAGAGGTGCCACAGCGCATGTGTGGAGTTAGAGGATGACTGGCAGGATCTGGTTCTCCCACTCTATTCTGTTATCATGCTTTGCTGTAAGTGCTCTTATCTGAGGAGCCATCTTGTAGGTCAAAAAATATAGTTGCTTTATTCCTTTGTGTTAAGATTTTGAGCACTGATATCATTTAGTAAGCTTGTTGTGCTTTTGATAGCTACATATGGTGCTTTAGTTCATAATCTTACATGGCGTGTTAGTGCAGGCAAATTCTTAGACCCTGACTGCTGAGTTCAGTTTCACTGTGAGGATATCACCAAGCTGTCTTTCTTATGGGAGGTCCTAGCTGACTCCAACCATGTGTGGAAGTAGCCGTTTCCATGTAGTATGGGGCCAAGCTTAATTTTCAAATTATAATTTTTTATTGAATAAAAATTTAGTTAGCACCGAATTTACTATATATTTCTGAAGAGTTCTTTTCAACTGTTTAAGGGATATCTGTATTTTCTTTATTTCTTTGAAATGTCTGTCCAAATAATCTCTACTTTGTTTTGGATTGGTTACTCATTAACTAAATTACATAGGCTTGCTGCTGGTGGTAACTTTAGGGATCTTCTCATCCCATTTTTTTTTTTTTTTCTGTTTCCAGGCAGTCACTATAAGCTAGACTTTGTTTTAAATGAATTTTATGCTTGAACTTAAGTCCAGGAAATTGCTCAAAGCTGGACATGTGGGATTCACTCACAATCTTCTGAGCTCTGAAGGACTTTGGCAGGTCCTCCTGTCTGATTCTGCTGTCCACAGCACACACAGCTTGTCTCACAGGACCAGACCAGCTCCATTCCACACTTGCTGCTGCCCTTGATGGTCATCCCACAGTCCTGGCATCTCCAAAATGCTAGAATATCTATTAAAGCTGAGGCTGCACCCTCACTAAAGATATCTTCTGACCTCTGAGGGTGCAAAGCCTCAGCTTCTCTTCATGACTCCTCAATCATGGAGATCATGCAAGGGAGGCTGCACTCCAATGAGCTTCCTTGGTCTTTCACAGTGCCAAAAAGCCTCAGTTTATCTCTGTGACCACTTCATGCTTTCAACATCAGATCTGTATAGGAGATTCTTCCACATTACCACGTCCTGCTTCCAGATTGAGATGGAGGCTTGAACTTCCTGTGGACCACAACTTCTGTGTGCTGACCCTGAGGAAATAATTCCCAGAATGCTTCATCACAGTGATGCTGGTCTCTTGCTACTTACAGCTGATTTTTCAGCTCCAGCTAAACAGCATCAATTGTAGCAGTAAAGTAAAGCTTTCTTTCACTTCAGGTTCTGGTCTCTTCCTAATCACAACTGATTCTTCAGTCCCTGCTGATTAGAACCCACAGCTTTTCAATTCAAAATATCATACAAACAGCCCTGACAATCTCCGTTTCCCTTTAAAGCTTCACCAAGCCAATCCTCCATTTTCTACAGTTCTTTTAGAATAACTGTTACAAGTTCCACAGCACCAAACTCAGTGACTTTTCTAGCTCAAAGTTCTGGACGCTTCCATAATCCTCCCCCAAACACTAAAATCAGGTCTGCCATATCAATACCCCATGATCCTGGTACCAATTTCTGTTCTACTTTATCTTCAACTGCTAAGACAAATATCTCTGAGCAATACCAGCTTGGGGAAGAAAGGGTTTATTTGGCTTACATCCCCAGAGTCATAGTTCATCACTTGAGGAGCCCAAGGTGGGAACTCAGGGCAGGACCCTGGAAGCAGGAGCATGGCACAGGCCATGGAGGAACGCTGCTTACTGGGTTGTTCCCCTGGCCCATGCTCAACCTGATTTCTTTTTTTTTTTTTTTCTTTTCGAGATAGGGTCTCCCTGTGGCCCCCCAGCTGTCCTGGATGTCCCTCTGTAGACCAGGCTGGCCTTTCGCCTGCCTCTGCCTCCCAAGTGCTAGGATTAAAGGCATGTGCCACCATGCCTGGCTTCAACCTGGTTTCTTATACAATACAGAAAAACCTGCCCACATTCAACAATCAAGAAAATACCTCACAGACATGGCCACAGGCTAGTCCCATGGAGAAAATTCCCCAAAGGAGGCAACTTCACCCAAGAGTGTCAAGTTGACACTAAAACTATCTAGCACAAACATTGACACAGCATATAATGAGAACTCGATTCAAATGTATAAACACGATTTAATTCACAGTATATTCTCAAAAATATTAATCCATATTCTCATTGGTGGTGTGCCAAAATGTACTTAGAAATGCATGCATTTTAATTTATAAATAATAAGTTTTAATCATCTCAGTTCAGCTTATTTTCAAGATCTATGTCATCATACATAATCAAATTCTTCTTAATTTGTTATTTGAGCACATTTTGATTCTAGAACAGGAACTATGGAACTCATTTCCTGGATGTGGGGGGGGGCATTGCTCATATATACTGTATTTAAAAAAGACCTCGTCTCATCCATTGAAGACCCTCCATAGTAATTAGATGATGGCATTTTCCCAGAGGTTTAATTGGGGGTGCAGACTGAATCAAAGGGGGAAAAACAAAAGGTAAGAAGTCTGATCACGAGCTTTCAGCTTTGTCTCTGTCCTATCCTGACTGTGGACTCTGTTCAACCAGCTGCTTCATCCTCCTGCACTCAGATGGACTGCATCCCCCCCAAACTGTCAGCCACATTAACCCCTTCCCTTTGTAGGTGACTTTGTCAGGTATTTACTCACAGCAATTAGAAAAAGCAGCAAATACACACAGAAATGGCATGTCCTAATAATTCTGAGAAGGAAACAAAGATTTTTCCAATCATCCACTACTATACTAACTTTAACTCTGCTCCTAAATTATCTCCAATTCAGATTAGTTCTGTGTATTTGGGGACAAGGACTTCTTCAAAATTTCACAAAATAATGAAATAGCACTCATGGGGGGCTAGGAGGAAGCATTTTACACAGAAGAACTCATTTGAGCTTCCCAACAGTCCTTAAAAGTAGGAAATGCCACTGTTTAGAGGTGGGTGGTAGGGCTGTGGTTTACTGGAGGCCGATAAGAAATACTGTCAAGATCCCAAGAGTGAAAAAGTTAAGCTTGGATTTGATTTTAAGTTCTGTTCTCAATGTCATGTTTACTCCACCAAAAACATTAATTCATCTAGGACTATCTGTGTATTTTTGAGTGAATGAAGGTTGCCATTTGAAAGTCTAAATTTGTAATAATTCATATGTAAGAACAAATTTATTGTAACGTGTAGCTCTTATGCATACCTTTGAGGTATAATGTAGGCGGTAAAGTGGAATACCAAGAGAAGTCAAAGCATCTGACTTTGCTTTCCTTGGAAAAGATAGTGCTGTGTACCTGTCCTCTGTTTCATTTACTACTGTGGACACATGTGGTATGTACAGCTGAGACAGGGATAGCCCAGCCTTTACCAAAGCAGTATCCCTAATCAGCATTCACGACTTCAACAGAAGTGCTCATTAGTCTACAAACCAAGAAGTCACTAATATTTTAAATCAGTACACCTGCTGTTTATTAACTGAGATTTTGTGAAACTATATTTTCTCAATTCTTTAGTTTCTAGACAGGATAAAAGTGAATGCTAATTACCATCTCATCAGTTTTTGTTTCTACTTATTGAGATACATGAAAAGATGCTTTTAGTTCTAAAAACTGCTATACAAATGTCAACTAATGCTATATCCACTAAGGAAATTAAAATTTCAAAGCTGACACTATACAAATACTCTGAGCTTATTTATCTATTTTATAAATGGCTTGCTGTAGAACATAGCATACTACCACTTCTTGCCTTGATTGTACATGAAGTGTGTATGATTCTGTACTGTCAGTTTGTTTGTGGTGTACTGGATTGTAAAAAAGATAACCTTACTCCATTTTATGAACTTATTTATAATTGGAAAGCACTCTTTCAACACAATAATTCATTTTTAGAATATTTTCTTTGGCATCTTCCCAATCTTTATTCTATTTATTTATTCTCTGTGCAGTTGGGGGATTTCACTGATCGTTTGGTCTCATCCAACTCTGAATCTGATTTTGCTGCTATCTGTTGAACTGCCTCCAACTTCTCTTTTTGTACCTTTGAAGTTTATGGTCACAGTCCACTGAATCAAATCATAGAGGGGATGAAGGCTAATCCAGCAGCATATGCTGTTTTTAAAGATCTGATCAAGGCATATATTAGTGAAAATTAAACCCAAATTCTATATTGAAGCTAAATAACAATCTTTATTTAAAAAGTGTTCCAAGAAACAATAACATTTAGTAACTTTAATAGTGGATCTTTGGCTCATGTTGAACATAATTACAGAATCTCTTATCAAAAGTACAATATGAAATACTGAGAAAAGACTTTTGGTGGTGAGTTTGGAACACAAACGCAGGCTAAGTGCTGTTATTGTCAAATGCACATGCGATGTAATTTTTTTATTATAGCCAGATGGAGAAATTATTGTTATAAATAAATTTCAAATATGGTATAATGAAGTGGTAGTTGGTCAGGGTACAGCTAAAGACAGTGCGTTTGTATACATGTGTGTCTGCATATATACAGACACATGCATTAGAAAGAAACAAGTATCATTCACTAATTTTGTCTTCTAGGCAACATGAAGGAAATCTCAATAATGGTAACTATCCAGGAAATATTGTATGCATCAAGCCATGTTTTGTTTGGATTCTTACTTCTGAAGTCCTCGTGTGGCAGCAGCCGCTTCTTACAGAGGACTCTGGCTCAGACAGAAAAACGGCTCTCCAGCCAGCAGAGGCATAAAGGGCAGCCCATTAGTCCTTCATGCTGGCACTCCTGCTGTGACAGCTTCTGTTGCCCTAGAAACACAGCGGCAAGAGCCCACTTGTATTGGTGCCAGTGTGCTCTCTGGAATTGTGGGGTCAGAGGGTACATCCTGCTTATTCATGTGCCATCATGAAGAACCCTTCATATTAATGTCACAAAGACTGAACTGAGTCCATAGGGGCTCCCCAGCCACCCAGTAAGTGAGATGGTGAGATTAAAATGATGCAGGAAAAGCCATTCTAGAACTACTTGTTTAGGATTTTTACCCTTTTGAGGAAATAAGGATCTCCAGCATAATGTCAGCAAAGGTCACATAGTAAGCTACTCATGCAGTTTGCCAGTAATTCCTGAAATCATCTTGTTCATGGAGTAAATTTAATGGCTTGTGTTTCAGCTCTAAAGACAGTGAAATGAACCAAAATTCAGCTTGTTTCCTCTATATTTTGTATTAAGATTAGTCAAATTTGAGGCTTTCACTAAGAATTTGTCAATATTGAGGATTTTTAAATAATTTCAATATTTTAATATTCAATATCAATTGAGGATTTTTGAATATATATATATATATATATATATTGACTCAATATTTTAATAACAAATGTAATGGTAGTAAACTATCAAATCATTGTTTTGTCTAATAAATTAAAAAAGTCAAGGGAAGGAATCATCTTTGAAGGGAGTAATAATCAAATAATCTGAACAAGTTCCAGGTGTGCTTACAGAATAAACTTATAATTACTTGGAGTTGCCTTGTTAATGTACACAAGGTACTTTTCTCTTTGAAACAATTCATGTCCACCTACTGAATGTTGTAAATAAATCCTCAATAGACGCAAAACTATGAATTCCAGACTATCAAACCCTTATAAAAAACTAATTGCATGGCTAGAGAAATGGCTCAGTGGCTAAGGGTACTGGTTGCTCATGCAGAGGATCAGAATCAGCCTCTGTCCACCCACAACCACTTCTGATTTCCTCTTGTGGCCTCCTTTGGCACTTTCATGCACATGGCACACATACACACACCCAGGGTCATATGCATACACATGAAATAAAACTAGATATGTAAATCTAAAAATGAGTTGCAAAATATTGACATACTACTGTTAGTCCTTAAAAACAGATAATCAAGCAGATTGCACAGAACATGTTGATCACGGAATGGTTACTCTCTGTCCACACAGGCATCTGTATCTGTCAAAGAAAAGTAACATTTCTCCTCTCTTTGATAAACGGGACAATAGGAATTATAGGAAAAATAATCTGGCTAAACTTTATCTTCTTTTCTGGAATAATGTAGACACTAGAAATATACCTTGATATGAGGCCTAGATTCACAGATAGGAATTTAAGTACTCATCTCATGTGTGCCATTGTTGCTAGTCAATCATCCGAATGGGCTGTGGGAGTTTTTTTAAGTATTTTATTTGTTCATAGCATTCACTTATATATTTTTCTTTTATCTGGAAGAGAGGTTGGAAACATTCAAGAGCCCATTTCCTAACTTCCTCTAATGGGCTGTTCTCCAAACCTAAACAGGAGAGCTTTGGTGCTCTGTTTAATCACCATTTCCGAAAACCTCTCATTATAGCAGGTGTGCCATTTTCAAAGATTACTGCACGTTTATCTCCTCAGCTCTTCTGTGATTCCCGGAACCTGTAGAATGTCTGTAATCTTTCCTTGTAGATCATTAATATATGCTGAGTACTCACATTGCTAATGAATCAGCAAGAAGTCTAAATTAGGAATCCTGCACACCTCAGAACCTGCAGTGGTATATACTATAAACTCACCTGATTGCCTTTTTCATGTTGATTACTAGAAAATCAGTCATTTCCTGAGAGTCAATCAGATGCTACAGAGATTCCCAGTAGAGTATCAGTTATCTGGCTTTCCCACATATTCTTCATTTTTATAAAATTATTATTACCATAGAAATCTTTCAGATTTGATTGCTGGTGAAGTTATCAAATCTACTTTTAGTCACATGCCTTTCTATGTTGAAGGAGTTTATAGCTGTTGGTTGGTTAACATGTTATTTTAGTAATTAAGAGTATTATATATTCATACAGCCAACTTTACATGTAATTGTCACTAAACAAATATATGTACCAACTCTGGTACCAGGATATATGGAAACCACTCTCCATTATACTCAGCAGTGTTTGCGTCTGTAAAGCCAATACTGAACTCTTTTTTTAAAGTTTTATTTATTTATGGGTATGAATGTATTGTCTGCATGTAGGTTTGTGCACTGGTGTCGTGCAATGCCTCGGAAGTCAGAAGAGGGTGTCAGATTTCCCTGGAACTGGAGTTCTCCTGGAATTGGAGTTACAGACGGTTCTCAGCCGCCATGTGGGTGCTGGGGATCGAACCCGGGTCCTCTGCAAGAGCAGTCGGCGTTCTTAACTGCTAGGCCATCTCTCCAGCCCATGAATTCTTATTTTCAGTATGATTTAGATCTCCAGGCATCTACCACAATTTATTTTTCTCCTTGGTTTTAAGGTCTTTTTAAAATTATTTTTCCCAAACCAATTTCTCTAATGAGTTTCTTCACAGTTCCCTAAATACACTTTATTTTTTATTTTTTTATTTTTTGGTCTTTTTGAGACAGGGTCTCCCTGTAGCCTCAGCTGTCCTGGAACTCTGTAGACCAGGCTGGCCTTGAACTCACAAAGAACTGCCTGCCTCTGCCTCCCAAGTGCTAGAATTAAAGGCATGCACCACCATGCCTGGCTGACCTAAATACACTTTATATCTAATTACTTTTCCTCTCAATTTATTTGTTGTGATAAGGAACATATAACAAAATTTGCCATCCAAGCCACTTTTAAAATTCTTTATACACACACACACACACACACACAGTGTGTGTGTGTGTGTGTGTGTGTGTGTGTGTGTGTATTGCCTGCATCTACATAAGTACGTCTATGTCATGGGATCCTGCAGAAGGAAGAAGAAGGTGGAAATTCCCCTGGAACTGGAGTTACAGACAGTTGTTAGATGCCATGTGGCTGCTGGGAACTGAACCTGAGTCTTCTGCAGAGCAGCCAGTGCTCTTTACCACTGAGCCATTTCTCCATCTCTGAAAGCTCACCATTGCTGTAAGTTCATATGTGTAAATGACCAGCTGTGTGGACAACTCTGTTTCCTTGTGGTCATCAACTCCCTCTGGCTCTTGTTCTTAAAATCCATTTAAAACATGCCAGACCCTTGAGAGTGTGGTGTTGTTGCTCTGTAAAGAATAATGGTCTATGATTTACATGATTAATGTGTTCTCTGACATTATTAGTAATAAAAATAAAGACCCAAAGTAAAGACAGCCCAAAGCGAGCCTTGACAGGGCAATCTGCTCCCATAGGATGGTGATTGCATGTAATCCTAAAGGTAAATAGATAAGCAGACCAGCAAGTATTGTTCAGAAGTGGTCTCTTATGCACTGTAGCTAATAATCTGATGTGCTAATGAGGCTATCAGAAGTATAATTTGATCCCAAAATAAATAAACTAGAAAGCATCTGTCCCCTAAAAGTACTGTACCATGTTTTCCATACTCCCATGGCAGGGCCCCTGGGCAGTCTTTGTGCTTTGCTATGAATAATAAATTCTTATTCAGTAAAAAATATATTCATACTATTATCTAACTTTTACTGCTGCTCTAGTTTGTCTGATGTTCTGATAAGACACTCTGAACAAAAGCTACTGAGGGGAGAAAAGGGCTATTACAGCTTGTAATTCCAAATCACAGTCCATGGCTGGGAGAAGTCAAGGCAGGAACTTAGTCAAGCCAGCTTGCTATTCCACACTGCATTACCTCAGCTCCATGGCACAGAGTTAGATACTGTTTTCTTTGTGCTCACAGCGTGCTAGAATATTAATGTCACTTTGTCCACTAGACTTCCCTCATGTATTCATTTCTGAGTTCTTTAACAGATTGTGTGAAACCCTCAAGGCCAGGCCCTCACTGATATCTTTATTTATACCAGAATATAGCACAGTGTGAAGCACAAAACAGATGGTCAAGAAACATGCTTATACATAAATCAACAATGTGCAGGGCTTATAAATTGTCTATATCTGTAAGTAAATAAGATGCACATTCTTTAAGCAAAAGCTAATTTGTACAACATTTAAATCTTGATAAGATTGGTAATATTGATAATTAAGAATTTTGTTATTTGAATAATTCAGTGCTTATCAATAGGGAAAGAGATGAAAAAACAATAAATACAAAGAAAACATTTTCTTTTGTAAAGAAAATATTTGAGAAATTCAAACAATTGGGGGTTGTAATGATTCTGAAATTCAAAAAGTCAATTAATTTTGTCAGTGTTATGAAAAAATTTTAGACAAGGAATTCAGAAGTATGAGAGTACAAATAGTAGAATTTATGTGTTTTATTTTTAGTTTCAAAAAAGCCTTATTTTGTTATGTCCTTTGAAATAGTTCATGGAAATGGGGATCATGCAAGCCTTTATTTCAATAGCAGCATTCTCATTACAATTTCCAAGTAGGATCATTAAGTGGATTAGAAATTCCTGGGTACGGGGGCTGGAGAGATGGCCTAGCGGTTGAGAGTGCCGACTGCTCTTGCAGAGGACCCGGGTTCGATCCCCAGCACCCACATGGCAGCACAAACCTACACGCAGACAATACATTCATACACCTAAATAAATAAAATTAAAAAAATAATAAAAAAAAGAAATTCCTGGGTACTGTGTATGGTTATGAAGTAAAGAAACTTGACTTTGATAGACCAGTTCAGATTTTTGTAGAAATAGAAAAATTTTCAGCTAGGAAAAAACACCATACATATTTACAAAGTTTGATAAAGAATGTGTATTTTATTCATTGTTCTAATTTAGCAATTTAGTAATTACAGCTCATGAAAGTTAGTTTCTCCTTAGAAGGCTAATTTATTATATAAAACTTGCACCAGAGGACATACAAAGAAAACTGTTTTCCTAAGAACTTCTAGCGATACAAGGAAAAACATGTTTTATTGAAAATTCTTATGGACTGCAATTTTTGCAAGAGGAAAACAAGTATAAAGATGTAAAATATGTAGAGAATATATTTAACACCGGTAATTAGGGCATGTTGATTTACATTTACTTGTCAAGCTACAAAGATAAATTTAACTACATCAATTTTTTTAGTATTTATTTTTAAATTTTATTTTACGAGTATGAATGTTTTGCCTAAATGTATGTATGTGCAGCACACACAGGCAGGGTCTATCGAGGCCAGAAGAAGGCACTGGATCTCAAGAAACGGTGGGAGCAGAGGAGATTTCACAACATGTACTGGGAAGCAGAACAGATAAAAGGGTCCCAGGGCCCTAAGTTCCTCTTTCAGGTACTGAAGTAAGCTTTCCGTTAAAATAGAGACAGACTAGGGAAGGGGGAAGAGGAATGCATCGCCAGGCAGTCCTGCTCAAGGCATGGTCTTGTCTATCACTGTCTCAGTTCTGGCCCCTGTAGGGTAGGTAGGTGGTCTGACCAGTTGAATATTCCCAGTAGCTGAACGCACCTTCAGGGACCATTGTAGTGCCTACTCAATGATCTGCTCCAGAGTATAGCTTCACTGTCAGTTTTCAACACCCAGAGTGTGCTCAGTGCAGCCTGAAAGGCCTTTCTTTTTTAATGTGCCCAAGTGAGGAGTCAATGTGTTTTAGTAGAGATGGCCTCTAAGGCCTACCATGCATCCCTCTTTAATGGTAGGTGACCATACCCCTTCTAAACGGGAGTATATCTGACATACAAGGTTTCCATTTAAACTTTACATGCAAAGTTTTCTGTTTCTTCTTTTTTTTTCCATTTGTTGATGCTTTTTAATTTCTGCACAGGTACCATGTTTTGTTTCATTAAAGTTTTATCGTCAGTTTTAGGTTTCAAGGAACCTTTTTCTTAGTCTGCATAATCACTTGTCTAGCAACTGAGATTCCAGCGGGCATTATTTGCAATGCACAGATTATTTGGGAAAGAGCTGTGTCCACATGTTGGCTAACCTTACACAAATGCTTCATCCCCACCAGCATTGAGCCTCCCTAGTTAAGTTCTCTTTAATGATTTTCAGTTGCTTTCCTTTCTGTTTCTGTTTGTTCAATGGTTGTTTTATTTTTTATCTTTAACATGTCTATCGGTTATTTTATAATGCTTTTATTGATGTTTTATGTATTTCAGACATCATTTATCAGTTCAGTTTAGACATATTCCCCTTTCCCTTCCCCCCACCCCACCCCAGATCATGCTCTCTGCCATACATGTCCTGCATCTTTCTCAGTCTTTTTTTTTATGTTTAGGAATTCATATTTTCCTCCCTTAATTTTTTTATTAATTTTTATTTATTTCTGTGTATGAATGTGTATGAATGTACTGTCTGCATGCAAGTCTGTGCACCCATGTCGTGCAATGCCGCGGAGGTCAGAAGAGAGTGCCGGATTCCCCTGGAACTGGAGTTCTCCTGGAATTGGAGTACCGGACGGTTCTCGGCTGCCATGTGGGTGCTGGGGATCGAACCCGGGTCCTCTGCAAGAGCGGTCGGCATTCTTAACCGCTAGGCCATCTCTCCAGCCCTCCTCCCTTAATTTTATATTACTCTAAAATACAAATAGTTTCCACTCATATACAGAAATTACAGAGTCTGAAAATAAATGGTAGGTCGACTCTAGAGCCCATTAAGAAATTTACATTATAACAACATAGTTGCTTTCAGATAAACAGAAATATAATAATAATGTTGTTCAGCTTGCCTTTCATCTGGGGATTTGGTGTTAGCATCTACAAATGAGGGAGACCATTCGCCACTTGTTTTTCTGGGACTATGTTACTTCACTTAGCATAATGGCTTTGAGTTCCATCCATTTACCTGCAAAGTTCATGATGTCATCTTTCTTTACTGCTGAGTAGTACTCTGTTGTGTAGATGTACAACATTTTTGTCATCCACTCATCAGTTGAGGGGCATTTGGGTTGGTTCCAACTCTTCACTATTGTGAAGAGAGCTGCAATAAACATGGATGTACATGTATCTTCATGGTAGGACAAGTCTTGTGGGTATATACCCAGGAGTTGTATGGCTGGGTCGGTTGGTAGGCTCATTCTGAGTCTTTTAAGGGTTCTTCACATGGCTTTCCATAATGGTTGTATAAGTTGACATTCCCACCAGCAGTGGATGGGTGTTCCCCTTCCTCACAACCTCTCCAGCATTTGGTATCTTCTGTGTTCTTGATCTTAGCCAGTCATATCAGAGTGAGGTGATATCTGAGAGTAGTTTTAATTTGCATTTCCTTAATTCTTAATGATGTTGAACACTTTTTAAGATGTTTCTCAGCCATCTTCCTCCCTGTTGAAGTCTCTGTTCAGCTCTTTACTCCATATTGTTTTCTTACTTCTTTGTTTTTTGAGTAGTCTATATATTTTCTTAGCCACCATGTGGGTGCTGGGGATCGAACCCAGGTCCTCTGCAAGAGTAGTTGGTGCTCTTAACCGCTAGTCCATCTCTCCAGCCCCAAACACTTTTTAAGATGTTTCTCAGCCATCTTTACTTCCTCACTGGTGAGTTTATTGTTCAGCTCTTTACTCCATCTTTTGAGTAGGTCATTTGTTTTCTTACTTCTTTGTTGAGTTAGTCTATATATTCTTTTTTTTTAATTTTATTTATTTTTTGTATGTGTATGAATGTACTGTCTACATGTAGGTTTGTGCACCCATGTTGTGCAATGTTGTGGAGGTCAGTAGAGGGCCTTGGATTCCCCTGGAACTGGAGTTCTCCTGGAATTGGAGTTATAGACGGTTCTTAGCTGCCATGTGGGTGCTGGGGATCAAACCCTGGTCCTCCGCAAGAGCAGTTGGTGCTCTTAACTGCTAGGCCATCTCTCCAGCCCCAGTCTATATATTCTTGACATTAATGCTCTGTCAGATGTATCACTGGTGAAGATTTCCTCCTACTCTATGGGTTTTCTCTTCATTTCTTTGATTGTTTCTTTTGCTGTTCAGAAGCTTTTGAGTTTAATGAGGTCCCACTTGTCAATTGTCGACCTTATTTCCTATGCAGTTGCTGTCTGATTTAAAAAGTCTTCCTACACCTATGTCTTGTAGTTTGCTGGCAAGTTTTTCTTCTATCAACTTCAGAGTTTTGGGTTTCATGTTGAGGTCTTTGATCCATTTGGAATTGTTTTCTTTCACAGGGCAAGAAGTAGGGATTTAATTTTATTCTTCTACAAGTGGTGATCCAGTTTTGTCAACCCCATTTGCTGAAGATGCTGTCTTTCCTCCATTTTGTCTTCTTGGCCCCCCTTGTCAAATATGAGGTGGCTGAAATTGTATGTGCTCAAGTTTGGATCTTCAGTTTTTTCCCATTGGTCTACAGTTCTGTTTTTGTGCCAGTACTAAGGTGTATTTATGACTATTACCCTGTAGTATAGTTTGAAGTCTGGTATAGAGATCCCCCCTGGATTGATTTTTTCACTTAGGCTTGCTTTGGCTATTCGGGGTCATTTGTTTTTCCATATGAAATTAAGGATTTTTTTTCCAAGCCTGTGAAGAAACTTTTGGGGATTTTAATTGGGATTGCATTTAATCTGTATATTAATTTGAGTAGAATGAACATTTTTATTATATTAATTTTTCCAATCCATGAACATGGGAAGCCTTTCCATCTTCTGGTGTCTTCTTTAATTTCCTTCTTCAGGAGTTTAAAATTTTTGTTGTAGAGATCTTTGGTGTCTTTGGTTAGGTTTGTTCCTAGGTATTTTATTGTTTTTGAGGCTATTGTGAGCGGGAAGGACTCCTTGTAATAATTTTTCAGTTGCTTGTTGTTTATGTAAAGAAATACTACTGATTTTTCTAGGTTAATTTTGTATCCTGCCACTTTACTGAAACTCTTAATCATTTCTCGGAGTTTTCTGGTGGAGTTTTTAGCATCCCTTAAGTAAACTATCATATCATCTACAAAAAGGGATAGCTTGACTTCTTCTTTTCCAATTAGTCCTCCTTTAACTTCCTTTTCTTGCCTTATTGCCCTAGCAAGTGTTTCAAGCCTTATTTTGAAGTGGAGTGGTGACAGGGGGCAGCCTTGTGGAGTGCTTCTGAATTTTCTCCATTTAAGATGATGTTGGCTGTGGGTTTCTTATATCCCTTTGATTACATTGAGGGATGATCCCTCCAGTCCAGTTCCTCTAGGACTTTAAGCATGAAGGGATGCTGGATTTTGTAGAAGGGTTTTTTGGCATCAATTGAGATGATCATGTGGTTTTTGTCTTTTAGTCCATTTATGTGTTTTATGATATTTATTGATTTTTCATATGTTGAACCACCCCTGCATCTTTGGTTTCCTGTTTCATTTATTGCTGTTGGCAGCCTACCACACAAACAGTGTGTGCCGCACCGTGCCCTAAAAATGGCGCCGACTTCCTGAGTCACTACAAGCCGTTTCCCACCGTTGCCTATGCATTGGGCAATCTGCGCATGACTTTGAGCCCGCACACCTAATATTCTAATGAGGCATTGGCCCCTGTTGTGCTACATGCCCATGCATTGGGCATGCAAATGAGGCATCAGATGGTGCACCAATCCAGAGCATACCCGAACCCTCTAGACTGCTATATAAGCAGTGCCTCTTCCCCATTTTGGGGTCCTTCTCCTAAAAGAGCTGTGCACAATAAATACTGCTGCAGAAGAATCCTGTTGTCCGTGTGAAGTTCTTGCCAGTGAGACTGCTGCGCGGGACAAGTGGTGCTGAAAGCCCGGGCCCGGGAACCTGACATCGCTGGCGCCGAGAGGACCCTTCGACTTCCAAAGTGGATTCAGAACTGCACTCAGGTATTAATTTTAAGGTTAGTTCTGAGAGATATGCTTTTCTCTGATGATCTAGAGGGATTGGAAGCTTGCCTAATCATTTTATTGGCTGTTGTAATTGTCCTTGTAACATTGTTTTTTGAACACAAAGGCTGCATGGCCTCCAGGATGGGTAATACACATTCTTTGGTTACCGCTCTTCAGGCAGTTCTGAAAGGAAGGCAATTAAAAGTTTCTACTAAAACTCTTAGTACTTTTGTTCAGGAAGTAGATCATTGCGCTCCTTGGTTTATATCCACTGGATCGCTTACTCTCTCTAGCTGGGACAAACTCAAAGGTGACTTGGACAGGGAACAGCATACCGGGAAGCTTAAAGCAGGGACTATTCCTATTTGGAAATTAGTTAAATCCTGTCTTCAGGATCAAAAGTGTAAAGAAAAAATTAGGGAATGACAACAAGCCCTTGCAGACCTTCAGGAAAGCATGTCAGAAACAGAACGGAGTGAAAGGTTAGATGCGCATTCAAAGAAAAAAGCCTCTAAAAAACAAGATGCTAGCGAGGTCATTGATAAAGGTATCTTATACCCATTTAGAGACCTACAAGCCCTGACATTAAGTGATTCAGATTCTAATGAGAAACTATCACCATCTGAGGAGGAGGAACTAGAGGAGGAAGCAGCCCGGTACAAAAGTGAACACTTTCACCCCGCCCGGCGAAGGGACAGGTTAAAACTGAAAGTAGACGAGTCCCATAGCTCTCCCGCTCCCCTGCCTTCAGCTCCTCCACCTTGTGCGCCTGGGAAATGCTCTACCTCCTTCTGTTCACCGGAGGTGCGACATGCCATGAGGCAAATGTTCCCAGTTATAGAAAACGCTGACGGTGAGCGCGGCCATCAGCCCGTAGAGCACAAGCAAGTTAAAGAATTAGTGGAGTCAGTCCGCACTTATGGAGTTAATGCTAATTTCACTATGTCCCAAGTAGAGCGACTAGCCAGCACTGCTATGACACCTACAGACTGGCAGTATGTAGCAAAGTCTTCCCTCCTCACCATGGGGCAATATCTAGAATGGAAGGCGCTCTGGCATGATGCCTGTCAGGCACAAGCCCGCTCTAACGCTACAGCTGGAGGCGAGGCGGCCCGATGGACATTCGACATGCTTACTGGTCAGGGGGAACATGCTGCTGATCAGACCGGCTTCCCGCTTGCGGTCTATAGCCAAATATCAACTGCAGCTTTGCGAGCCTGGAAAACATTAACAAATAAGGGAGAAGTCTCGGGCAATTTAACAAAAATAATTCAAGGCCCGAGTGAACCCTTTTCTGACTTCGTTGCTAGACTATTGGAAGCTGCGGGGAGGATTTTTGGGGACCAGGAACAGGCAATGCCCCTTATAGAGCAACTCATTTTTGAACAATGCACTAAGGAATGCAGGGCGGCCATCATCCCCCATAAGACAAAAGGCCTACAATCATGGTTGAGGGCATGCAGAGAGATAGGAGGACCCCTCACCAATGCTGGGCTGGCAGCAGCCATATTACAAGGGCAGAGACAAGCTAGACCTATCAAGTCGCCTGTTTGTTTCCAATGTGGAAAGCCAGGTCATATAAAAAAGGAGTGTACTACCCAGGGTAACATAAGAGTACCTGGGCTTTGTCCTAGATGCAAAAAGGGAAAACACTGGGCAAATGAATGCCGCTCGGTAAAAGATATCAAAGGGCGCCCTCTAGAGGATTCAAAAAACGAGATGCGGGGCCCTCGTCTTCAGGGCCCTCGAACATATGGAGACCCCCACACTCGCATACATTGGACGCACTCTCGTGTGAACACCCACGAAGAGCCACCTCAGGCTCGGCAGGACTGGACCTCCGTTCCACCGCCAGAATAGTGCTAACCCCACAAATGGGAGTACACCCTGTCCCCTCTGACTTTCATGGCCCGCTACCAGACAACACTGTGGGCTTACTACTGGGTCGCTCTTCTGTGACCCTCAAAGGCCTCATAGTTCACCCCGGGGTTATTGACCAAGACTATACAGGCGAGCTTAAAATAATGTGTTCATCCCCCAGGGGGCTCTTTTCAATTTCTCCTGGAGACCGTATTGCTCAGCTCCTCATTCTCCCCAGTTGCCACAAATTATTTCCATCTCATTCAGCGGATAGGGGGAATAGTGGATTTGGTTCGACCGGTACTGACTCGGCTTATTTAATAGCTAGCCTTGACACCCGACCTACACTACAATTACTAATTGAAGGAAAAAGGTTTGAGGGTCTCCTAGATACTGGAGCCGATAAAAGTATAATAGCTGCACAATGGTGGCCAACTGCCTGGCCCGTGACTCATTCTGCACACTCATTACAAGGTTTAGGGTATGAATCCTCGCCCTCCATAAGCTCTAGGGAATTAGAATGGAAAGCACCAGAAGGGCAACGGGGAAAGTTTACCCCCTACGTCCTTCCCCTACCCATTAATCTCTGGGGAAGGGATATCATGAAACAATTAGGGCTAAAACTTATAAATGAATACTCTACTCCAGCTCAAAACATGATGACAAAAATGGGATATGTCCCTGGGAAAGGCCTGGGAAAATTCCAACAAGGCATAACTGAGCCTGTGCCCACCAAACCAAAATTAGATAAACATGGTCTGGGTTTTTCCTAGAGGCTGTTGAGGGCTTAATACCCATACCTTGGCTCACAGAGGAGGCGATATGGGTTCCTCAATGGCCTTTATCCTCTGAAAAACTTGCAGCAGCTCATCAGTTGGTAAAAGAACAACTGGAACTTAAGCACTTGGAGCCCTCCAATTCTCCCTGGAATACCCCTGTTTTCGTTATAAAAAAGAGATCAGGTAAATGGAGGCTTCTACATGACCTCCGCGCAATTAATGCCCAGTTAAAAGGTGGACTTATGGTAATAAATCAAAGGATAGACTTAGTCCAAGAACAAGTGGATGTACTGTGGCAGCTGGCCCAACTTGGCTGCGAATGGAAATACTCCGGTCTATGTGTGACCAGCATCCAATATCAAAACTTCACAAGGGCAGCAAATTTGTCTAAACAATTGTCCAGTTATCTTTTAGGTAATTGGACTGGAGAATTTGACAGCTTGATGAACCAACTTCGCATGGCTATTGTCACCGTGAACTCGACTAGAGTGGACGCCTCCCTTGCTGAAGGACTGGCTTCCTGGATTGCTACTGCCATCTCACGCTTCAAAGAATGGGCAGGGGTGGCGGGGTTTGGCCTATTTCTATGTGGAGGGATTATAATTATGCTCTGGATTATGTGTAGGCTCCGTGCCCAACATCAGCGCGATAAAGTAGTCATTGCACAAGCCCTTGCAGCTTTGGAAGCAGGCTCCTCCCCAAACATTTGGCTTAGTATGCTGGAGAAGTAGTCAATGACGGGTAAGACCTTCTGCAAGTCTTATCAACCTAAGACAGGGAGCAAACCAAAAGCTGTTTGTTTTCCCCATGACGGGTAAGAAAGACCTCTGCAGTGGCAACCTAAGACAGGCATTCTCCCAGCCAATTTATAGAAAAGGGGGAACTGTTGGCAGCCTACCACACAAACAGTGTGTGCCGCACCGCGCCCTAAAGATGGCGCCGACTTCCTGAGTCACTACAAGCCGTTTCCCACCGTTGCCTATGCATTGGGCAATCTGCGCATGACTTTGAGCCCGCACACCTAATATTCTAATGAGGCATTGGCCCCTGTTGCGCTACGAGCCCATGCATTGGGCATGCAAATGAGGCATCGGACGGTGCACCAATCCAGAGCATACCCGAACCCTCTAGACTGCTATATAAGCAGTGTCTCTTCCCCATTTTGGGGTCCTTCTCCTAAAAGAGCTGTGCACAATAAATACTGCTGCAGAAGAATCCTGTTGTCCGCGTGAAGTTCTTGCTGGCGAGACTGCTGCACGGGACATATTGCCTCCTCACATGGTGAATCACTGTTGTGGTCTCACTTGGACACTCCCTCTGAAATTCCAGTTGATGTGGGGGATACTCTGTACTTCAGGTGGTCTGACGAAATCCCCTGATCTAAGCTCTGTGCACTCGATCTCCCCAGTGACAACAGGCCATTTTATACCTGCTATCTGGGCAACCCTGCCCCCACAGCCACACAAGACAATGATTCAATTATCCAACAGTCCACCTGGCTGAAGTCTGGGCCCCTATCTGTGCTTCAGGTGGTCCAGCAAAATCCCCCGATCGAAGCTCTGTGCACTCATCATGTGTGTTTTTCTCCATCAGTGCTTCCATAGCCAATTGGCAAGAATGAGTAAAAATGAATGAATTGTGAGCACTGGACTTCTGTTTTGCAATTTAAAGTTTAATTTAGATAAACAATAAAATATTCTAAAGGAATCCCTAGAAAAACTTTCCAGAAAAAATAAGAATCATGACTGGTCATCCTAAGAAGTGGCTGTGCATGACAACAAATAATAGCTACTGAGTAATAAACAGGACAAAGAAGTAAGTAAAGGAAAACTAAATAGAAATTGAGACAAATAAAATGAAGGTGCACACTACCAAAACATGTGACACAGAAAACAGTTCTCAGAGGAAAGCTGGCAGCAGCAAGCCCTCACATAGGAAAGAAGTAAAGACTACATGAAACTAAGAAATCAAAGAGATAGCATAGGAAATGAGAGGGAAATCAGTGTCCTATGTATCTGTTACTGTAGTTAGCCTCCAAAATAAGGAGGGTTGCTGGCATGTAAGAGGGTAGAAAACACACAGCCTGATTTTAAAAATGGACCAAAGACCTGGAAAGGTATATCTCAAAACAAATGAAAACTAAAGTGAAACAAAACAACAGCAAACAACAACACCCCAAAGACACATAAGTGCCCAGTAAGTAGGAGAGGAAATACTAAATACATTATTCATTATAAGGAAAGTGTAAAAAAAAAGCAAAAAAAAAAAACCCAAAAAAAAAAAACAAAAAAAACAAGGAGGCGGCGGTGGGGCTACTACCTCTAATCCCGCACTCAGGATGGGCAGGAACAGGCGGATCCTGGTGAGTTCAAGTGGTCAGCCCTGTGTCTACATAGGAACTCTAGGCCGCTGGGAACTAAACATAAAACTCGTCCTCAAAAATACAAAAAAAAAAAAAAAAAAAAGCACAAGGAGATGATCTCCATCTGTTGTGGTGACTACTTTTGTAAAAATTGAAGGATAAGTTCTAGGTTATGAAGAAAAGTTCCACTTGCTCATGAATGGAGTCAGTAGAACCATTATGGAAAAGAACAGGGAGCTCTTTTACCAAGTTTCATGTAGCAAATCTCTCTGCTAGATGTAGGGAGATCTCTCTACTAGCTGTAGCCAAAGGAAATGAAGTTGGTATGTCCACAAGACCTCTACACTTGCCTATTCACTGTGGTGGTAGTTGGAGTAAAGGGGTCTAAGAAGCCACAGTGTTAGTATCCACAGTGGGATACTGTTTAGCCTGTAGATGATGAAGAGACTGTCATTTGTGGCAACTTGGGTGAATCTGGGAGCACTATGCTAAGTGAACTAAAACAGGCACAGAAAGACACATATCATATGATCTTCTCTACTAACAGAATATAAAATTTGATCTCATAACCCTAGAGTTTAGAATGGTAGCTACCAAGACCTTCAAGGAAGTATCAGAGACAGATTTCTTTTCTATTATAGTGGTATATTTTATTTTTTAAAATAACTTTATTGATGTTTTGTGTATTTCATACATCATCTTTCCGTCCACTTTGGATACCTTCCACTCTCTTTGCCCCCCATCCCACCCCTGTTCATGCCTTCTGCCATACGTATCTTGCATCTTTCTCTCAGTCTTTCCAAAGTTTTTCTCTGCAGAGGCTTGTTGTTTTGAGCAGAATTTAACTCTATCAGTCAGTTCTTTGATCCAGTCTTTATGTTGTTGTTCTTCCCTTCCCTTTGTATTGCTCCAACATATGCCTATATAAACATCATATATGTATCAAATTCTGACCTCGAAGTATAAACTTTGTGTTTATCCAAAAATATGTTTAGGCATTCACATTTTTCCCTTTAATTTTATATTACTCTAAGATATGAATACATACCTTCCACCCATATACAGTAATTACAGTCTGAAAATAAGTGGTGGATCAATTCAAGAGCCTGTTGAGAGATTCACATTACAGCAACACAGTTGCTTTCAGATAAAAAGAAGTATAGCAATAATGTTGTTCAGGTTGCCTTTCAACTGGGGTTTTGGTGTTAGCATCCACAAATGAGGGAAACCATTTGCCATTTGTTTTTCTGGGACTGTGTTACTTCACTTAGCATAATGGCTGTAAGTTCCATCCATTTACTCACAAAGTTCATGATATCATCTTTCTTTACTGCTAAATAGAACTCCACCGTGTAGATGTACCACATTTTTGTTATCCACTTGTCAGTTGAGGGGCATTTCGGTTGCTTCCAGCTTCTTGCTATTGTGAAGAGGGCTGCAGTAAACATGGATGTACATGTATCTTTGCATTAGGATGAGTCTTGTGGATATATACCCAGGATTGGTATGACTGGGTCAGGTGATATGCTCATTTGGAGTCTTTTAAGGGTTCTCCACACTGCTTTCCATTGTGGTTGTAAAAGTTTACATTCTCACCAGCAGTGGATGAGTGTTCCCCTTTCCCTACAACCTCTCCAGCATTTGGTGTCTTTTGTGTTCTTTATCTTAGCCAGTCATATCATAGTGAGTTGATATCTGAGAGTGTTTTTAATTTGCATTTCCTTAATTATTAATGATGCTGAACACTTTTTAGGATGTTTCTCAGCCATCTTTCCTTCCTCACTGGTGAAGTTTCTGTTCAGCTCTTTACTCCATCTTTTGAATAGGTCATTTGTTTTCTTATTTCTTTGTTTTTTGAGTATTATATATATTCTGGATGTTAATGCTCTGTCAGATGTATCACTGGTGATGGTTTCCTCCCACTCTGTGGGTTTTCTCTTCACTACCCTGATTGTTTCTTTCACTGTACAGATGCTTCTGAATTTGATGAGGTTCCACTTGTCAACTGATGACCTTATTTCCTGCACAGTTGCTGTCTGATTTAGAAAGTCTTTTCCTACTCCTATGCTTTGTAGATTGCTGTAAACTTTTTCTTCTATCACCTTCAGGGTTTTGGGTTTCAAGTTGATACTCTGTGGATTGGGGAAATTCCATAGGGTCTCACCTCTAGATGAAGAGCTAAAATCAATGGATTCCCCAGGAAGCAGAATAATCTTTTACTAAGGGTAAGTTCCCTCATATATTAATTGCAAATGCTCAACCCTAAACATATGTATATACCTATACCACTAAATGCAGTCACTGCATTAAATATGTGTGTGTGTATATGTGTCTAGGTACAATAACAATCAAAGAAAAAAGACAAGAAAATGATAAGAACTGGGAGACATGGAACACGAGAAGAAATGGGAGGGGTGAAAGCAGTAAAAATGATTCAAATACAGTATTTATGCTTGAATCATTTTAGTGCATTTATTTTCAGTTGGGAGTTTTCTTGTGTTTACTTTTGTAAGCATACATATATATGATCATGTTTGAATAAAAGTTTCAGTTTCACCAGGATTCTTATCAAGCTAAAATTAAGAAAGATGATATATGAATTTCATAACATGATTTTTAGAGCAAATAATTTTATTATTTAAAAGGTTTTAATGTAAACGTAAGTACACATTTAAAAACAGATTTTCACACCCTCAGACTTCTCCAGAGAGAGTGGCATAAATGTTTACAATGCATCTGTAACAGTAGAGGGTAATCAGAGGCCTTGGTAACATGCAGTTTTGACAATTCAAATTTTTGCTATGTGCAATTTTTTAAATAGGTAAAAATAAAATTATTATGCATTATTAAAATATGTTGAGATTTTCTAAATTCCCCCAAAACAGAGAGTGAGAGAAAGGAAATATTTATTTTTCCAAAAATATTTAGGTTTCACGAATGAGTAAACTTTTTAGCAATATATATTTGTTCATATGTCAGGATTTACAGGCTGATTTATTTTATTAAAATGGGATGGAATCACTGGAAGTACAGAATTTTGCAAACCAAAAAACACACATAGTTGATTTATTGTTATGCCGAAAATTTACTTATAGAGTTTGAAAAATAAAACAACTCTTTCATTCTGTCCAACCTGAAACCATGTTTATGAAGGTAATAAAATAAAAAAGACATCTTACACATAAATCATAGTTCAATGAATTGGTGACACATAGTTTGTAAATAACTAAGAAATTACCACAGACAACACACTTTAGTCTGTAAAATGTTATTTTTTTCTTATATAGTTGCTAGAAAAATAACTTTGGATGAACAGCAAATACCTTGACTGCAATCAACCTACAGGATATCATATTTCCAGGAAGTTTCCAAGACAAAATTACAAAAAAAATCTACTAAATTTTTGGTTGAAATTTCAGTAGACTCTATGTAGACAGAATTAAAGCTTTAAAAAAAGATACATGCTTTGCTTAAAATGGTTTTCTAATGTTCCTTATGTGGACTAATTTCCTTCTTAAGTTCACAAACCCATTAAGAAGCTTTAAAAGGCTCAATTCTAATAAGATGCATCTGGTTAGCTAAAAGATAGAAATATCTTCATTTATAGTTAAATTTTGTCTCTGAATTTCAATTAGAAAGATCCCATTGATTCTTGGTGATTTATTCTTTTATGAAATCATAAATGTTCTGGAGAGCAATCCTACACAGTCCCCAGGGTGCAGCAAAAGAGTCAGGAGATGGATGTTGGATTCTGGCCCAGGCCCACCTGCCGACAGTGGGGTTCCGACTCCCAAGAGCACCAGGGGACAGGTGCAAGTGGGGCATCTGGCTTCCACATCATGTGTTCCTACATCTGGAGCAATGTCAAACCATAATTAACACACAGGCATATTCTTCCACTATATTTTGTAGCCTCTGTATTCCCAAAGCAGAACACATCATCATTTTCTTCTGAAACTCTCAGTTCTCAGTACTGCAAATAATGCTGACTTGAACTGTTACCAGCCACATGGAAACCCAATAAAGTAAGTCTTTAACTTTAAACAATTATGTTTGACTTGGTTAAGAAGTTTAAATTCTGAGACCATTTCCAAGTTCTAAGAAAATGCTGTTGGCAATCAGCTAAAAAACCAAACCAAAACCAAGATTTCCAAAAACAAAGAGAACCAAAAGGATCGACTAACTGGATTCAGAACAAATCCATGAAGTATGCTGTAATTAAAAAGTGAAAAAGTGAACAGAAATTCATCAATAACCCTGAGTTCCCCACCCCTCGCTCTTTCTCTCTCTAGGTCTACCCAGTCTTGGCTGGCCTGAAGCTCTGGCGACTTCAAACTTTTGATGATCTTCCTGCCTCTGAGTGCTGGAGTTACAGGATGTGCAACTATGCATAGCCTTCTTTATCTTTTTCTTTTTTTCTTTGCCTTTTGAGGCAAAGTCTCCCTGTAGCCCCTGCTGGCCTGGAACTCTATATGTAGACAAGGCTGGCCTTGATGTCATAGAGATATGCCTGGCTCTACCTCCTGAGTGCTGGGAGTAAAGGCCTGTGCCACCACATCCAGCTGTTGGTTTTTGCTTAATAACTACATTTTCATTTTAAAAACGTGAGAACAACATTGATTTTATAGTAACTGAATTTTATGTTAATGATGTTCCGATTTATAGCTAAAGGAATACCAATGCATTCTGTTTATTTTCCACTAATAATAAGTACAAATTCTTCAAATAAAACAGCATCTCATTTTCATGACTGTCCTAAGATTGAGTGCACCTAGGCCACTCCATATAATTTTCTTTGTTAAATTTTTTGTTAAATTATCATTATCTTTGTAATTAATGATATTGGTATATCAATTGTCAGGTTTCATATTATAAAGTGTCAATATGATTTGTTTGCCAATAAACACAAATATCTAGTGAATTTTAATAGATATTATAGAAAATACCTAGGCAAAATGACTATGTAAAACTATTTACACAAACACTAGAGTAGTCATTCTTCTTTTTTTTTTTAATTTTTATTTATTTATTTATTTTTATGTGTATGAATGTATTGTCTGCATGCAGGTCTGTGCACCCGTGTCGTGCAATGCCGCGGAGGTCAGAAGACGGTCTCGGATTCCCCTGGAACTGGAGTTCTCCTGGAACCGGAGTCACAGACGGTTCTCAGCCGCCATGTGGGTGCTGGGGATTCTTCTACATGTTTAGCATTGTGAGTTCTTTTTGGAATATTTGAGGTATTAGAAATACTAAGAGTATATAATTGGCTTTTCTCATAAAAATGATTACAAGGCAATAAAATATTGAATGTAGTATAATGAGAAAGGCTCAGCTCAGCTTTATAGTTGAACAAAGTAAAACAAATGTTATTCAAAATAGTATTGCTATTATTAATAGCAAATACTATTTCAAAATAGTAATTAGTGATGGATTTAATTCATGGTTCACCTTGCTCACTCTAAAGACAACAGAAATGGATGAAAGATGAAGCAGTATGGGCCCAGTGTAAAAATACTAAGAAAGAGAAAAAAACAGAAATATTAGCCAATATTTTATTAATTATATCAGAAAATTCTCAGCAAAAATATTTCCAAAAATTGTTCATTATATGAGAGAGCTTGGCAATGATCCTTCCAAAAGTGGAATCAAAAATGTCTAATTAAAAATAAGCATTTGAATAGAAACTTATGTGCCCGAATGAGATGACACATAAAAATTATCATGGGCAAAAAATTAAAAACTTCATGAAGCAGAACATGAGCAGAAGAAATAAAAACACAGTTCAGGCTAGAGAAGGACAAGACAGAAAATAGCATTCACTAAGTGGATGTGAGATGGGAAGAGTTCACACTGTAGAATGTCTGCATATCAAGAGTGTGTATTCCTCAAAAATGTGAAAAAAAAGCTCACAAGAGAGGACCACAGGTCCAGGTTTATGGAAGGGGACATTAGCTCCTTATTCACATGAGGGGACCATAGCTCTAGTTCACAGGAGGGTACCTCTTCTCCTGGGTTAAAGAGCTGTAGTAACAGGAGTTGCAGCTTTGAATCCCTCCTGTGAACCACACACATTCCTCTGGCTCCATATTTCTCTGGCACGAGGCTGATGGTGAAGCAGAAGAGTAGAGCATGGAGGACTTCTGTGATGTTGGGCAGCAGATTCTGTCTTCTCTGAGTGACCACAATCTCCACACCTCCCTCCCCTGAGGTCCCAGGTTGCTCCTGACAGAGGCTTTGCCTCTTTTTCTGGGGACAGGGGTGCTTTCTGTCATTTGCAAATTCTGGTTTGGGGAGGACTGATTCTCTGGAACCAATGTTCCACCTCCCCTGAGGGCCAACTGTATATAAAAGCCCTCCTGTGAGAGGCTTTACTTTGGTGTGTGTGTGTGTGTGTATACCTTCCTGTAGGACATTTTACCTGAAAGGAGACTTCCTGTCGGAGGTTTTAGTCTCTCAGAGAAGATGGGTCCCAGGACCCAGCATGACAGACTCAGTTTACAGTATTCTTTTACTCAAGTGCCTTTATCTGTTTTGGAGAGAGGGTTACAACACTCAACCTCAAACTGAAATTCAGATGGGAGAAAATCTCCAGCAGTTAAATTGAAATTATTTGAAAGAATCAGTCCCATTCAACAAGCAAAACTAGAAGATCAAGCACTACCAGACAGGAATGAAGAAGGGGTGGAAGAGGAGATAACGTGTAACTTACTATGAAAGGAGCTATAACCTTAGGGAAAGAAGACTGAATCCTTAAGCTGTATGCTATGTAAGCATATGAAGTAATGAAATTAAAATCCAGGGACATTAAGGGGGGGAAGCCGAATGAGAAAAGGCAAATGAATGCGAGTAAAATACATAAAAGATGAGCTGTGCCAATTCAGATATAATTCATGAAGTTACATCAGCAGAAATAACTAAATAGTTTATATGTGAATGACAAATTAATGCTCAGTTTAGATGCAATGACAAAAGTGGAAAAAGAAAAGTGAATTGGATACAATCACGGGAAGGGCAGAGGTATAGAAATCATGAAACGCAAATGCAGGGTATCCGTGCACATGAAGCTGGTTTATCCTCTAGAAATAGCCCTGCAGGAGAGACAGAGAGGGATAGAAAAGGGAGAGAGGGAGAGAGGGAGAGAGGGAGAGAGGGAGAGAGGGAGAGAGGGAGAGAGGGAGACAGGGAGAGAGGGAGAGAGGGAGAGAAGGAGAGAAGAGAGAGAGAGAGGGAGAGAGGGAGAGAGAGAGAGAGAGGGAGACAGGGAGAGAGGGAGAGAGGGAGAGAGGGAGAGAGAGATATCAGACCCGGAGTACAACAGCAGTACTTAAGACAAAGGACATAGAATGGTCTTCCTGACTCTAAACCAGGCACAAAAGTATAGAGAAAAAAAAAATGCCTGTATTAATGAGAGGGAAAGAAAGAAGTTTCCAAAAATCTTACAGAAAAGAAAATTGCTAAGTTGCCGCTGGACTACATAAAGCCATTTTCAAAAAGGGTTATCTATTTGCCAATTAAATAAGCAGACCCATAATGCAATGCAGCTGTAGGTGAGTCAGGTATACAAAACATGAAGTGATAAAGTGGCAGGAAGTGAGAATTTAATTCATCTATTTAAACAAATTCACACACAAAAGAGATCAAAGTGCAATAAAACCTGACATGTCAAAGAATATTCCAAGCGGAACAACAAGTATAGAGATACTGGGAGGAAGGAGGAAATGGATGACTACTGAAAATCTGTCCACTTACACGGTAGTTAAATCTTATGGTAGTTGAAATGTTATCATGTGGGTTAAATAAAGCCATAATGACTTCAAACTCAATATAGATATCTGAATCTTTTCTTGAGTTTAAAGAGATTTTAAAAGAAATAATATCTTCTGTGGTAAAACAATATTTATATGAAATGCCAGAATCCATTTAGTATCAATTCTTTTCTTAAATTCAATTAAAAGTGAATTTAATATATTTTGAGCATGTTTAATTTGATTCTGTCCTCAGAGGATGTTTCTGTCTCTCAGATTCAGACTCTTCATTCATTGTCAGTACATTTCTGGCCATTTGTGGGGTCAAGATGTCAATGCTCTATGGGAAGGCTTTACTGCTTTCCTTTCCTAAATACATGGCTTATCAGCACAGTAAATGAACAAGGGAAACGAATGAACAAAGTGGATGAAAATAGAATGATAAATATCAAGGGAAGGGGGTGCTGGGTGAGCACTGTGCCTCACTAAATAGCGGAACACATTCGCAGAACTTTTCTGTATGGTTTGTGCAGATCCTATGTTCTGATGGCTTAAAGACTATCTTAGAGTTGAGGCCACAAGTGACTGTGGGGACAGGATCAAATAACAGCCTGGAGAGACATGACAGTGCTAGTGAACATTTGATGCCCAAATATGGGCTTAGTTTATTGATCGATTGACTGATTGATTTTTATTTATTTATAAAGTTTTTAGATAGGTGGTTCATATTTTTTTTCCAGTGGTATCTTTACAATTAAATATATAATACAGGCCTGCTTGCACACCAAAGCCTTGTACTTTGTGTGGTTTAGTCAAAGAGGTGAGACTGAAAGCTGGTTCTCAACAGAAATGTCCACTCCTCTGCCCAGCTTGGAATTTTGTCAGCCTTGAGTTCATCAATGATTTACTGTATATTCTTGGGTGACAGAGCCTCATAGTAGTTGCCATTTATTTGGATCACTGGTGCACTTTCCACAGGCTTCTAATTATTCTACTTCTGTAAGAGTGAAAAGTTTGTCAGGTGCTGTCTCCCCAAACTTTATTCCCTGCTTTCTTTGAATGGTCTCTAGTAAGCTGTCAGAATTTCCAAGGCTGCAAGGTGCAGTAGTGCAGACCTGAATGTGATACTTTCCAACTGGCTTTTGATTATATATTGCATGAAATTTGGCTTCTTCATACAGTCTCATTGGAAGCACTTATAAAACTTTGGCCACCTAAATCATTCCTTAGAAAGTTCCAGGCTTAGCCGGGCGTGGTGGCACACGCCTTTAATCCTAGCACTTGGGGGGCAGAGGCAGGCGGATCTTTGTGAGTTCAAGGCCAGCCTGGTCTACAGAGTGAGTTCCAGGACAGCTGGAGCTACAGGGAGACCCTGTCTCGAAAAGACAAAAATATAAATAAATAAATAAATAAATAAATAAATAAATAAATAAATAAAAATAAAAGAAAGTTCCAGGCTTGCTAGAGCTGCATACTGAGACCCTTGTTCGTAGCAGAGATGGGCAACCCTGGGCAACCATCCATTCTGCCTTTGAGCTAATCCAGGACTGAAACCACAGTGGCTGCTTTATGCCCTGAGGATAGTTTATTATTATTTTTTAATTGCCTTTATTCTCTAATAGTTTTCTGGTGTGAAATCAAATGGAACATCTGAGTTATTCTCAGGAGTACCTCTGTGCACAAATAAGTTTCCTCCAGCACCATTTTGCACAGCTGTCTTATGAGAATTCCTGTATGTTTTCCCTGTCCAGCACCCCAGGGTCCCCTAGTCCCGAGGAAAGGGAGGGGTACTAAAAGGGTGGCATTGCATGAGTTCACTGAACCCTCCTTACCCACTGCACAGTGAAGACTGATAAATTGGCCCACAGAACCAAGGACAACATCATGGGCCAAACCTTTCGACTTTTAGGGCTGCCTACTGTTTTTGGAATAACGTTTAGATGCAGATAGAGAAATAATACTTGACTAGACTCACTCTTGCAGCGTATAAAATAGATGCCATCATTTTTATCTCCATGGAAAACATTTTAAAGATTTTATTTATTTATTTTTAATTATATGTGTTTGTGTGTACTTGCTTGTATGTGGACATGAGTGCAGTGGGCACAAAGCCAGAAGAGGGTTTTGGATCCACTGACCCCCAGTCACAGGTGGTTGTGAGCCAATAACGTGGATGCTGGGAACTCAACTCAGGTCGTTTAGAAGAGCAACAAATGCTCTTAACTGCTGACTTGTTTCCCTGCCTGCATTCCTCCACCCTGATTTTTTTAAGCAGAAAATATTCCATATTGTGATCGGCAACCATACAGGCATTGCAATCAATGTTTCAATTAACTTCAAAGAAGCAAAAGCATTTTCAATACTATACTAAAATGTGTATTTTAAGTTGCATGTGTAGTGTGATTACAAAACATATCCTTTAAATTACTTTCTTTTTAAAATTTTATTTATTTCTGTATGTGTATGAATGTACCGTCTGCATGCAGGTTTGTGCACCCGTGTCATGCAATGCCACGGAGGTCAGAAGAGGGTGTCGGATTCTTCTGGAACTGGAGTTCTCCTGGAATTGGAGTTTCAGATGGTTCTTGGCCACCATGTAGGTGCTGGGGATCGAACCCAGGTCCTCTGTAAGAGTGGTCGGCGCTCTTAAACTGCTAGGCCATCTCTCCAGCCCCACAAAATATATTTATAAAATATATACTGAAATAAAGAGTAATTTTGTGCCTTTTGCAATTAGAAATTAATTATGAATTTTTGATATTTTCCAATTTTTTATGAAATTTACCGCTTTGCTGCTTAACAGTAAAAGTTACATTTATAAAAGGCCCCGACATATTTTTGTATTATTTTGTCATATAGCATGAATAGTAGGGATAAAATATGCATGTAATGAGCACATTTCTTACATGCTAAGAAATTCTGGGAGCTGGGGCCTTGAGGGCGGGACCCGGGCGCTGGGCCAGAGGGTCCGGAGAGTCCGGCGGCCAGGGCGGCTGTGCCTTTGGGCAGGATACCCAGAAGCCACCTGGGCGAGTAGCTTGGGAGCTGGGGCCTTGAGGGCGGGACCCGGGCGCTGGGCCAGAGGGTCCGGAGAGTTCCGGCCGGCCAGGGCGGCTGCCGCTTTGGGCAGGATACCAGAAGCCACCAGGGCGAATAGCTTGGGGGCTGGGCCTGGAGGGCGGGACCACGCTAGGCAAGGTCGTGGCAGGCCAAGGCTGTTGGCGGTCAGTGAGATCACGGCCCCTGGCGAGGTAGTGGAGCGGGGCCTGGGCCCGCCTGGCCAGGCCGAGATGCAGGGCGGCTGCGCCTTTTAGCAGGCTGCCGGGGCGCGGGCTAGATCAGGCCATAAAACCCAACCCCCCCCCCCCCTGTTGGAGAACCTTCAGACAAGAAGAGAAGGTGCTTGGCTTCCAATACCTGATATAGCAACAAAATTGAAAAGCAGACAAGTCCAATACTCCATAAACCAAGGAGGAGGAAGGGGAACAACAACAACAACCAAACAAATAATCTGAAGGAGGAAAGGCAAAACCTTCTGCTTTTTGTGATCTAACCACAAAAGGAAGCCCAATGCCAGGGAAATCACAACGAAGGGACAACATGGGAAGACACAGGATAATCCCTGCACCAAGCTCTACAAACTGTAGGAGAAGGCTTCAATGGGAACCCCTTTGAGGAAACACAAGGAACAGATCTTTAGAGGAATAATTGCAGACCTATTGCAGAGAAAATTAAAGAACATAAAGAGGAATCAGAGAAACTGAAAGAAGAGAGATAAAAACTCAACCAAAAGGACCTAGAGGGAATAACAAACAAACCAAGTCAGAAAGAAACTAAAGGAACAGATTGACAAACTTCGGAAAGAAGCTAGGAGGGAGAAAAAAAATTTAAAGAATATAGAGAACTAAAGAGAGAGAATGAAAAACTCTCAAAAAAGGACCTAAGAGGGATACAATGAAAAAACCTTCAGAAAGAACTAAAGAACAGGACCACAAAACTTCCAGAAAGAACTAAGAAGGAGAAAAAAAACAAACTACAAAAGGAAGTTAGAAACACTTGAAAAAGGAAGCCAAACACGAAGTTAAGGAGCACCAAGAAGAGAATGAGAGGCACCAAAGAAGAGATTGATGGAGCTCAAAAAGGATTAATACTACAGATGAAAAACACAGAGAAGAAAAAAAAAAAAAAAAAAAAAAACAAAGGAAAAAAGACAATTCAATAAAAGAAAGGAAGGAAAAACCTCAGAAGTACGAATGGAGAAGCAGAACAAGAAAATATCAGATCTGGAAGATAACAGAGAGCAATTAAAAAGCTCAATAAAGACTAATGAAAAAATTTAAAAATACACAACATGTGGAACAACCAGGAAATATTGCGGACACTATTGAAAAGTCAAACGTCCGTATCATAGCGAATAGAGGAAGGAGAAGAATCTCAAGAGAATAGTATTTGATCAGATCCTTCAAAACAGATAATGATGAAAACTTCCCCCCAAACTAAAAATAGGACAAACCCATACAAATACCAAGAAGGCAAATAGGACCCCAAATAGACAACGATCAGAAAAGAAATACCCCAGCCATATCAACGTTAAATGCTAGATGCCCAAATAAAGACAAAATTTCTGAAGGAGGCTACAGAAAAGGAAACAAGTCACATACAAAGGGAAACCCATCAGAGTATCATAACTGACTTCTCATCCCAAACACATGAAAACAGAAGGGAACATGGAGCAAAGCATTCCCCAGTGTTAAGGGACACTACGGATGCAACCACGAATACTTTACCCAGCAAGAACATGTCGACTATACTTGAAGGAGAGAGAAAAATCTTCCATGACATAAAAAGAATGAATGGAATACAATTGTCTTTGAAAACCAACCTCTTCAGTAGAATACTTGAAGCAATTCAAAGGGTAGAAGAGAGGAGCAACCAATCCTCAAAACACCTAAGGAAAAGAAAAACTAATAAAACATAACCATAGAGCCACAGAAAATCAGAGGCTAGAAGCCCAAATGGATAATAAAATGAAGGAAGCAACATCAATCTTTCAAATTATAACCTTAATATGTTAATGGGCCTAAACTCCCCAATCAAAAGGCATAGACTGGGAGAATGGATTAGGAAAACAAAACCCATTCTATATGCGTCTAACAAGAAACCCAATCCCAAAATTTCAATATATGGCCACCAACTTAAGGGTGGAAGGATGGGGAAGAAAGTATTCCAAGCAAATGTACCAAAAAGAAAAGGCAGGTGTGGCTATTCTAATATCAGACAAAATAGACTTCAAAGCAAAAAGAAATCAAAAGAGACAGAAGAGGGCCACTTACATCTTTATTAAAGGAAAAATTGACGATGAAATTCCACAATTATAAATATATATGCACCAAACACACGGTGCACCAAACTTTATAAAGACAATTCTTCCAGGATCCAAGGCACAGATTAACCCGCAGCACACATCATACAGGGGATTTCAAATAGCCCATTAAGTCCCTAAACAGGTCAACAGGACAAAGGAAAAACAGAGCAGACATCTGAAACTGAGAATGACCCAAATACACACAAATGGACCTCACAGTTTAACATCTATCGATATTTTCACCCAAACACCAAGAGAATACACTTTCTACTCAGCACCGTATGAAAATTCTCCCAAAATAGACGCATATACTGGACACAGGGAAAAACTCAAAAATTAAACAGATTGAAATAATTTCATGGCATTCTATCAGACCACAATGCATAAAACTCAATATCTACACCAGAATAAACCCTACATCCTACAGGAACACATGGAGACTAAACAACACTCTCCTGAATAATGAGTGGTCAAGGAAGAAATAAAGAAAGAAAATAAAAACATTCCTGGAAACTGAATGACAATGACATAAAACAACACAGCCGAAAATACCTATGGAACCACTTTAAAAGCATCCTAAGAGGGAAGTTTATGAGCTCTAAGTGCCTACATTAAAAAACAGAAAGAAACCAAGTTGAATGACCTACACTACAGCTAAAAAATACTTGAGAAACAACAACAAATGAACCCTAAATGAGCAGGACAAAGAAGAAATAACAAAAATACCAGAGCCAGAGATCAATGAAATAGAAACAAAGAAACCCATACAAAAAATCAATGAATCCAAAAAGCTGGATTCTTTGAGGAGAATAAACAGAATAGACAGACCTCTAGCCCAGTTAACCAAAAGAAAGAGGGAACACTCCAAATCAACAGAAATCAGTGATGAAAGGGAGAAACATCACCAACAGACAATGAAAAAATCACAGACAATCATACGGGAATACATTCAAAAACTTATACTCTAACAAGTTTGAAAGCATGAAGAAAATGTGAAAATATCTGAATCCTGGGATCACCAAAAAGCCTCAAGCCAAGAAGATGATCCAGTTCTAAACATACCAATATAGTACACGGAAGAAATCGAAGATGTAATAAGTAGCCTCCCAACCAAAAAATGCCCAGGCCTGGATGGATTTCACGGCAGAATTTATAAATATTTCGAAAAGACATACAACCATATACTTAAATTGTTTAGAAGCATACAAACGGAGGGGACTTTCCTCAGATATCCTTCTATGAAGCAAGCATCACGCTAATCAAAACTAGGGAAAGATACAACCAAAAGAGAGAACTATAGACCCATTCTCCCTAATGTAAAGCACAATGCCAAAATTCTAAAAAGGATTCTGGCAAATCACATACAGACTCACATAAGAAAATCAATCCACATGACAACGTTGGATTCATCACAAGAGTTGCAAGGGATGTTCAACATACGAGAAATCAATAACATCATCAAACATATCAATGGACTGAATGACAAAAAACCACACCATCATTTCAATTGATGCGGAGAAAGCCTTTGACAAAAATCCACATCCTTTCATGTTAAAGTCCTGGAGGGAATTGGCCTAGAGGGGTATCATCCTCAATGTAATCAGAGCCATATACAGGAAACCCACAGCCAGTATCATCCTAAATGGGGAAATGACAGAAGGCATTCCCCTTACAAGGTAGGACTCAGCTGCATGGCTGGCCCCCTGTCACCTACCTCTTTCAATATAGCTTTGGAAACAAAAAAAAAACTGAAGGCAAAAGGCAGAAAAGGAAATTAAAGGAGTTCTAATTTGGAAAAAGAGGAAATCAAAGCTATCCTTTTTGCTGATGATATGATGATATATGTTTACCTAAGGGATGCCTAAAAGAACTCCACCAGAAACTCTCTAGCAAAGATTAAGAACGCTTTGGTAAATGCAGTACAAAATAGATCTAAAAATATATAGAATAAAACTAAAAATCTTAACAAAACAAGCAACCTGAAGAAGGACTACAAGGAGACCTTCCCCACTCACACATAAGCCTCAAAAACAATAAAATACCTAGGAACAACCTAACCAAAGACACAGGCAGGATCTCTACAACAAAAATTTTAAAACCCCTGAAAAAGGAGAATTGAGGAAGACATCAGAAGATGGACAAACCTCCCATCTCATGGATTGAAAATCAATATAGTAAAAAAATGCCATTTCCTCTCTATTAACACCGTTTGTATTAAAGGAGATCAGATTTATATTGCAATCTCCAAATCAATAAATCCCCAAAGATTTCTTCACAGGCTGAAAAAATAAATCCTAATTTCTATTTGGAAAAACATAAAGACCCACGAATAGCCAAAATGCAATCTTGAGTGAAAAGAGCAATACAGGGGGATCGCTTACCAGACATCAAACGGTATGCAGCGTTATCTAGGGCTTATAGTCATAAATGACAGTCCTTGGTCGCACAAAAAAGGACCAGTTGACCAATGAATAAAACTGAAGACCCAAATCCGAGCTCATACAAATTCAGACCACCTCATATTTGACAAGGGGGCCAAAAATCACGACAAATGGAGGATAAGACAGCATTCTGCAAGCAAATAGTTGGTATGGCAAAAACTGATCAAGCCACTTGGTATAAGAAAATGAAATAAACCCCTACCTCTCACGCTTGTACAAAGATCAACTCCAGATTGCGGACCAAAACACCCCCAATCGTGAATACCCAAACTCTGGAGGTGATAGAAGAGAAGCTTGGCAGCAGACTAGCAAGACATAGGTGTAGGAAAAGACTTTCCTAAAATCAGACAGCAGCTGCAAGAAATAAGATCTACAATTGACAAATGGGAACCCTCATTAAACTCAAAAGCTTCTGTACATCAAAGGAACAATAAAGGAAGTGAGGAGAAGAACCCAAAAGTGCGAGAGGAAAACTTCACAGCAGATACATCTGACAAAGCATTAATTTCCAGATATACAAGCTACAACTCAAAAACAAAAAGAAGAAAGACAAAATGAATCACTCAATAAGATGGAGCAAAGAATCTGAATAAAGAGACTTCACAGAGGAGGAAATTAGAGATGGCTGAGAATACATCTTAATAATTCAACATCTCTGATTAATGTAAGGAAATGCAACAAATTTAAAACCACTTTGAGATATCACCTTCTTTCCAATAGAGACTGGCTAGGATCAGGAACACGAATGGTTTACCAAATGCTGGGAGAGGTTGTGGGGAAAGGGGAACACTCATCCATGCGGTGGGAATGTAAACGTAGTACAGCCACTATGGAAAACAGTGTGGAGAACCCTTAAAAGACTCAAAATGAGCCTTCCATTTGACCAGTCATACCACTCCTGGGTATATACCCACAAGCACACAACTTACTGCAAAGATACATGCACGGCTATGTTTATTTGAGCTCTGTTCACAATAGCAAAAGCTGGAACCAGCCCAGTGCCCCTCAACCCTGACGAGTGGATAGAGAAAATGTGGGTACATGTATACAATGGGTTCTATGCAGCAGTAAAGAGGGACAAAACTACATGAACTTTGCAGGTAAATGGATGGAGGCTGGAAGACATTATGTAAGTGGAAGTAACACAGTCCCAGAAAAACAAAACGACAAATGGTGTCCCAGGATGCTAGTACCAACAACCCAGATATAAAATATTTCTCATGGGAGAGGATGCAAAGTAAAAGAACAACAACAGAATAGACCGCATCAGAAAATGGACTGAAATGGTAATTGGGAAGGGGGGATGGGTGGGAGAGGGACACACGGATGTATATTCAATCAAGGCATTTAATTGATGTGAGTTCAGCAAGTATGCAGTTTCACCTAGACACTGTCTACAGGATACATGTGTGTTTTAGGACTTAGTAAAGGAAAATGTTATATTAACAAAATTGGAAAGATAAAAACGGTAATGCAATCTGAGTTAAATGTAGATATAATTGTTGTTGTCACATTTGTTTTACCAAAATCTCTAGAGCAATAACTTTGGGATTGGCACATACAATGTTCTCTATAATTTCTCTGTGTGTACAGTATCACCTGTGAGCATTCTCTTTAAGATGATTTAAAGCAAAAATAAGTTTGCTTCCCAAGTTAATCATATAGTCACCCAAAACAACATGGGTGAATTGATGAAATCTGTGCCTTGATTCCACCCTATAGTTATGTATAATACAACTGTCTTCTGGAGACTCATGGGTTAAAAAAAGGGGGGGGCGGTACAGACAGACATGAAAACCTTCTAGTCAAAAACCTTGCAATTCAATCTTAAAACTAATAACTATGGAAAAGATTTGTTTTTCCAACAGACAAAATGTCACCAAACTTAACGGCTGAGAAAAGAAAAGATACAGCTTTGCATTGAGTAGGATGTACCAAAAAGTGGCAACTGAAAGGTTGACCCGTCTTGAACACTGAAAGGAAGAAAAGCCTCAGATTGCCTAAACTCGAACCCTTCTGTGGATCCTACATGTAACAACTATTATAATGTCCTATGAAACTTATACCTTCTAGGTGCAACAAAGGTTTTGATATGACTTTCTTCCTCCCCCCCATAGAAAAGGAGAAATATGACGATGATGATGTCATTTTCCAAACTGTAAATTGGAGCACAACTATTATAGAGGTAATCTCTTATAAAACCGGTAAAAAATGCCTTCTTTAATTGACTAATAGACATAAGAACTGTGAAAAGGATTACTCGTTCAGAACCAATATAATACTAAAGTCCTTTGGGCTATGCACTTAGGCAAGTATAATTAATGCAGGAGCTCTGACATCACAATGGATTGTTCTACCAGGGGGATGTTGGCCAGGGGATCCAAGGCCCCACAAAAAGTAAAGGCTCCTTGCCCCAAGTGGTGGATCCTGCAGGAGGAGAGGCGATTAAGACCCTGCTGCCGAAGACCTGACATTAACATGGGAGGGATGTATTGGAGACCGCACATGCAAGGGTACAGATGCCCTCTGGAATGCCAGAGAGTGTCCCAAAAGGCCACTAAACCAATAAAGCAAATAACGGGTCTCCCTGAGTCAAGCAAGACTCCACCATCAGCACCAGCTACAGCCTTCACCTGCCTGGAAATACTGTGGCAGCAGAGGCAGCCATGTGCCTGTATAATCCCAAATCTATTGGCTGTTGGCTCTCTCCTTGGAGGATATAACCCATGGGCTGATGCCACAAGCCTACACCCTCTACAGAGTTAGGAGATGTCATAAGCCACAGTAAAGCCCTGTTATATTTATCAGGGGGTAAAAATGTAATTCATGAATTAAACATATCATTCCAAACATATGTGTCTATGCCAAAGTAACCTACCATAACTATTAGTGCTGCTTAAATACCTATATATCTAATTGCTTGTGCTTCATTAGTAGGATCAAAGGTTATCTCTGACAAAAAAAAGAAAGGAACAGCCAAATTGACCAGAATCCAAGTCAAAAGCTCCAGAGAGAGAGGACAGTTACTTCTCATCCACCTGTGCCCCTTTTCTAAGCCTAGGGAACAATCTGCGGAAGAGGGGGCGTGGTAGAATGTAAAGGCTCGATTGGGGTGAACGGTGAAACTACAGCGATGTAGTCTGGACACTCATTTGATCAACTTGATAACAAACAACCTGTCAACCTCCACTGATGGTGGGACCTGTGTGGGGTTTGGGCACAACAGTCTATAAATTGGTTTTGCACGAAGGATGCTTATACTCATGATTATCACTTATAGCTAAAAAAATGAAAAAAAAAAAAAACCTGAAAGATGCAGGACAGTTATGGCAGAAAGCATGATCTGGGATGGGGTGGGGGGTGGGGGGAAGGGAAAGGGAAAATATGCCTGATCTGAATTGAAAATGATGTATAAAATGCACAAACCATCAATAAAAATTAAAAAAAAAAACTGATAATTCTCACTAAAAAAAAAAAAAAAAAGAAATTCTGTGTATTGGAATATTCTCTTTTTTTTAAGCAATCAAGTTATTTGGTCTATCATACAATTGCTGTAAATTTGTACCTTTGTAGTTCTTAATTTTTTATTTTTAGGATTAGAGAAAAATACATGATTCTGGGTATGGTGACACATTCCTTTAACCACAAAACTTGGGAGGCAGAGGCAAGCAGGTCTCTCAGTTCAAGGCCAGCCTGATATATATAGGTAGTCCCAAGCCAGCTGTGAGCACAGGAACTATGGGGACACACACACAGAATTAGGCTCTTCAACTTTCTAGCATGGATCAAGGTGGTGCCCAGGAAACCCTGTCCTTTCTGAAGACATAATGTCACTTCTCTAATGATGTACTCACTGGGGAAAAATGTTCGGTGGAAAGAAGGGGCACTAGGAGGTAATGGGTGTGAATATAATTACGAAGAATTGTATGTATATATGAAACTGCCAAAATAAAGAAAATAAATATAAATCTCCCAATCACTATTTCAATATTATAATTAAATTTAATATAAATTGAAGATTATGATTTTGGTTTAGATAGGTTTTCTCTAGTTCAATGAGTTTACTTCAAAATAAAACTAATTTGAAAGCAACTAAACTCAACTCAAAGTCAGAGGGCATAACTTTTCATTTTCATTTCAATGAAACTGTAAATTTCCCTCTATTTTCATTTATAAAATGGTTATTACAGTTCTTTTTTTACCTACCTAGCTAGCAGGGATGTGGTGAGATTTAATGAGATCAATTCTACAAAGGATTTGAGTTCCTTGGAGATGAGAGATAGAGAAATGTTATTTTTATTCTACCATTCATATATTAGCTTGCTCACTCTTTCAGGACCTGAAGAAACAAATAAAAAAGAAACAAATCCCGATTCACAGTAAAAAATATTTAATGAGATTTCTTTTAACTTTTCCCCATGTTTAATACCTAAGCTTCCCAGAGCTTGATATATTAAATTCATTTCAAAGTCCTTTTTGCATACCAATTTGATATCTTTGATGTAGAAATTTGGCTGCTTTGCGTTAAGTATAAAATAGAAACAGATGTGCATTATTTTCAATTGTTTGAAATGAAGAAGTCCACTATTTTGGGCTGAATTAAAGTCTATTCAAATGTATTAAATTAAAGTCTAATATTATGCTGTTAAATGAAAAAAAAATAGTATCAATCTGCATAGAGGTATCAAATGATGAATTTGAGTCTTTGTTTTCTGGTATTATCATTGTTTCTTTTTCAGTGGTTTCTGTTAACTTACTGTTTAAACACTCTTACCAGCCATTGAGTGTTCTTTCAGCTTTAAGAACTAAAATATGACTTTTGTGTGAAGCCAAAGAAATTACTAAAATGAGTATTGGAGACTATTTATTGAACCTGAGCTATAGTTTTTATTTCCAACCTTTTATTACCCTTTCACAAGTTTAGAAAGCTCTCCCAAACTAGCACAACATGGGCTATACATCAAAGGCAAATGCTCTTCCAAAATGTTTTGTACTACTCATTAGAGATATTATTACATTTTTCTAGGATTGCTATCATTGGTGCATATTAATTGGAAATAGAGTTTATCAAGAAAATTGTTGGAGACCTCTGGATGATTTCTAATGTTGCTGCATTATTAGGAGAGTTGCTTATAGTAGTTAAAGTATTGCTTAAGCTAAAGCATCCAGATAAGTTTTACAATCTTGGCTATCACTTAATAGTATTCTTTTTCTTTCATTTTTTCATGTTGGTCTATGTCCATTTGATGCCTATATGTGTATGTGTTTGTATGTGTGTGTACCATTATCTTGGAGGTCAGAGGACAATGTTCAGGGTTGGTCCTTACATTCCACCTTGTTTGAGACAGAGTCTTTTTGTTATTCACTGTGGCTGTTCACTGGGCTATGGGTGAACTGGATCCTGAACTTCTGATGATCCTCTCTTTGGACCTCCTATCTCACCATCTGAGTGATGAGATTATAAACTCATGCTACCGCTCTTGGCTTTACATAGATTCTGGAGATTTTTAACTCAGATCCTCACGGTTGAGCAGCAAACTCTCTAGATAATGAGCCTTCTCCACAGTTATAAGCTATTTCATTAATATTACAAGGACTGGCAAGATCCATCAACAAAGACTGACAAGCTCTAACAGGTTTTAACAGCAATATTTTTCATTAAAATGATTTCAATATTGATAAGAATTTCAAATACCTTTTCACATATTTTTCCATGTACGTAAGATTAACAAAGAACAGAAACATATTACAGAATTGTCAATCTTTTACATTGTATTTTAACTTTTTATGTAAATACTGTTAAATAGTAATAAATGAATGACATTTTACTACAGTTTTTTGGAATATTTAGTTTTTACCTGTCACTTATAAGCAATGTACACATAAATTAATATGACAATAGTAAAACTATGCTAATATATTTATAAATAAAAGAGAAAGAGAGGAAGATAGAGGGACAGAGGAGAAAGAGAGAGCACGTGAAGTGGTGTACCTATGGAGGTCAAGACAGCTTTGAGAGCTGTTTTCTCTTTCTCCTACGTGTGTCCTGAGCATTGAATTCAAGTTGTCAGGCATGGTGCCAGAGTCTTTTATCTACTGAGCCATGTCTCTAGTCCTGGTAGTATTATTTCAACTATTTCATGTTTTAAAATGTTTTACTTGATTTGGTATTATTATTTTATATGTATGGGTATATGGCCTACATGTGTGTAAGGGCATCTGTGCAAAGCCAGTGGAGGTCAGAAGAGGCTGTCTGATTCTCCTGGAACTAGAGTGAAGGAGGGTTTTTAGCCACCATGTGGGTGCTGGGAATCAAACTCAACTCCCCTGCAAGAGCAACCTGTGCTCTTACTTGCTGAGCCATCTCTCCAGCCCCAAGTATTTCATGTTTTGACTTGCCCTGTTAACATTGTAATAACATTTAATTCCTTTGTCTCATTATCTAACTTATTCATTGTAAATATTTTTAATTCTGAACAGTTCAAGTGAAATCAATGTATAATTTCTAAACAAGCCAAACTTTTACTTTTATTATTTATATGCCCACTCACATGTACACACATTTTTTTTGACTGAGTGCATCGCCCCAGGCCCTATACTGAGGCTTTTTATGCTGGAATATATTCATTTGTACACTATAATGCACTTCCTAACCACAGATTCTTTCAAGTATACCATGTATTTTTGGTGTATGTTTCACATGCTTATTAATATCATCTGTATATCATCTTCAGATAGTCATTGACTTTGTCTTTCTGTATTAGTTGTATATAATTTGGAAAAAAATTGATAATCAGATTTATGTTGGGCTATATTGAGGCCATTATAGGAATATCAAAGTACTTGAGGTTTGGAATACCAAATTTCAGTCTGTTTATGGAAAGCAGAGTAGAAAAATAAGTCTTTCAGTTAAAGAAGCAGACAGCCTGGTGTGGGAGTTGAGATGAATCTGGCTGTATATGGGGGGATTCCATCAGATAAGCAGTGGAAATCAGCCTTCAGACTGAGTGCATTTCCAAGATAGAGGTTCTCATACTTGGGTGTTGTCACAGAGATTAGTGAGAAGATGTAAATAGATTGGAGCCAGAGAATAGTAAGCATTAATTGGAGCTGGGTGAAGTGGCAGTGGACGGTAGGAAGCTATGTGAGCCAGGAACCTGTGACTCAGTTTGAAACCAGGAAGCCCATCTCATGTGACCCTGTCAGGACTGGAGTTGTAATGGCGTCTCCTTAGACAACCCGTTTGAGGGACATGGAGTGTGGGGACATATATTCCTGTTGAGGTTTATTTATTCTTCTTCATCCCACCTTTTCCCCATTTTGGTCTTGACCATCTGTATGGGCAGTATTGTAAAATGCAACTTATTTTCCGGACATTTTCCACCATTTTTATAAAGTGATAGTCTTCACTCTCGGTGAGCAAAATGTTCCTGAAGGAGAATTTCTTTGAATAATAAATATAAAATGATAGTGATTTTAGACTCATTTCAGCTTCTAAGTGCTGTGAAGAAAACTGCAAAAATTCAAGATGAAGAAATCAGACACTCAGATGTTCTGACTGTAGTAATTTCTCACATTTCACTTACTCAGAAATCTTCCTGTAATCTTAGATTTTTTGCCAAGTACATGTCTTTCAACTACAAACTTTTCACACCTACAATACAATCCAGATGGAGAATGTGTGTTCCTGAGAACCAAGGCGGATCTCTCTGACATGACATAGTGAAGGCATTCAGGAAAGCAAGCTAGTCTGATGTGGGGATGAGAAGTTTAACAAACTTCATTTCTCTCACATGCTTTAGTCTTGTAGAAAAATCATCCATCCTCCAAGCAGCTCTTCTGAGAATTTACAACATCCCAGAATTCCAATGCTCATTTGGAAGGGATACTTTTAGAATTCAGAGCCTTTCTATTATAGAAAATACCTAACATTTACTAGCTATATGTTAGGGTAAAATGACTTATAAATTAGGCAGACACTAGAGTCTTCACATACAATTTTCCTTCTGCAACACAGAGCATTTTCCTACGATCTGGAAAAATAAATTAGTCTTCTTGTCTTCTTTTCTGTTGTTCTGATGACTTTGTAGCTTTATGGTTCTTGTCCAGTACAGCTTATGGATAGGAATTCAACGTTTTTAAAAATTCAATGTACAGTACATTATAACATGAATAAGATAGGAGTAACCAACCACTTTTCTTTTTTTGGTCTTTTCAAGACAGGGTCTCCCTGTAGCCCCAGCTCACTTGGAACTCACTATGTAGACCAGGCTGACCTTGACCTCACAAAGATCCACCTGCCTCTGCCTCCCAATTGCTAGGAATAAAGGTGTGCACCACCACACTTGGCCCAACCTGCTGGAGTCCAGCTCCAGCAGGTTCAGTTCCTAAAGTGGGTGGTCACAAAGGCAGTGAAGAAATTAATCAAATAAGACACAAGAATCTTTCTTTTTGTGACCTGAGGAGCATCTATCTTCCCTGCTCCTGTGTAGAGGACCTCTCGGGTTCTTTACTCTTGTGAATTCTTGACCTAAGGATCAGAGAGCATTTGCCTTCTCTGATCCTGTGCACAGGGCCTTTTGGGTTTGCCACTCTGCCAATTACTTTTCTTCTCTTTCTTCTTCTCTGCTCCTCAGGTCCTAAAGTTTATTTTTATATGCCCTAAAACTAATACATGTTATACAAGTCAAAGATAATGATGAAAAAAATAACCCAACTTTCCCATAAATATTTTTCAGAAAATTCACACCTGAAATTATTCTTAATATCAAACCAGTAAAACGATCAATAATGGTACAATCATTTAGTTGAGACATCAAGAAAGTGAAACAATAATAGTACAGCCATTCAGCTAAGCTATTTAACAGTTTTGCAGCAAAGATAAGTTAATATTAACTTTTAACTCTGAGGACTCTATTCTTTACGCCTTGTAGTTACAAAGGTGCTAGACAGTGTAAAAAATGAGCTTTAAAGATTTAACAATAGAGAACTTTATTTTT
Source organism: Rhizomys pruinosus (assembly GCA_009823505.1). NCBI lineage: Eukaryota > Metazoa > Chordata > Mammalia > Rodentia > Spalacidae > Rhizomys > Rhizomys pruinosus. The sequence continues at coordinate 4,391,734 of VZQC01000816.1, read as the reverse complement.
CTCACTTTAGTTCCTTGTTTGGTAGACCTGTAAGCCATTTTGTGGCTGATGTAGCTTTGATTCATATCTTGTTTTTATTCTGGTCATTGTTTTCCTCAGTTTCTGCTTCTTACACTTTCTGCTATGGTGATTTTTTTCTAAGGGCTGCTAAGCTTTGAGTCAGATCACTAGAATCCATGGCCTCACTGGACTTGGTTTCACTTTGCCCTACAATCCTCTTTTTAGTTTAAACCTGACCATGAAATCAGAATTCCTTTCTTTACTTGAGCAATCTGTGCCTGACACAGTTTCTGTAGAATTCTTAATTCCTACTGTACCATACATTTAAGTTGTGTACCCAGTGCCATTATATCTCACAAAGTACTCATTTCTAGAAAAGGCAAAAATCCTTGAGGCAGAATCAAGTACCCTAATTGCTAGAAAGCTGAAAGTCAAGCAGGCCAGAAAAATGAGAATTAATATGATAAAATAATTATTAAAAACCAAGGTCAGCTGGAGAGCAGACTTCAACCAGATGAGTCAGGTCACTGGAACTTTGTCAAACAGTGAACCTTTCATGAATGGCTCCGCTACCAACCACTTTCTAATTTAGAGTTAAGGTCAATTTCATAAGATGGATCTCATAACAGACATTGAGATCAGCCTGGAAACCTGTGGCTAAACAGGTCACAGGCCATAGGGGAGAGCCTAATAATATTGTTCTGCTAAACAGACATAGTATTAAACTGACTCCTAGTGACTTGCTGTTACACCCATAGCTTAAAGCATCTCTCAGCTCTCATCAGAGAGGCTTCTTTATGCAGATGGTGAGTAACACAGAGACAAACAGAGGTCAATATGCAGAGAACAAGAGGCTACAGAGTGCTTATTATTGTATAGAACACCTATTATCAAACTTCCGCCTCCCAAGGCTCATATAACATTGCAGAAGAGGTGGCAGAAAGATAAGAGCCAGAGGTTGTGGATGACCACAGGGAAAGAGTTTTCCAGGTAGCCAGACAGCTACTCATATGAACTTACAGTAATGCTGACAGCGTGGAGAAGTCTTGAGCCAGATAAAATCTCAGTATGGAAGTAAAGTGGGTAAGGACTACCAGAAGAACTATTGGAAACCAAAGGCTGCTGGGAAGGGAAGAGCTAGTCGTTTTTTTAAGGGTGTGATTCTTGGAAGGTTAACCAGGTTCCAGTGGGTGAAGTCATACCAAAGGACATTTGAGGACACAAATTTGATTCTATAGGCCTTTATATATATATAAATATGTATATGTCTAATATACATGTGTCTAATATATATGTCTAATACATATGTCTATAGATAGATGATAGATAGATAGATAGATAGATAGATAGATAGATGGAATACAGAGCATGAAATTGGGCAAGGGGTAGTAAGGGAGTGGCAGATAAAGGAAGAGATCTAAACATGATCAAATATATTGTATAAAATTTGCCAAAAATTATAATGAAAATATATAATATATATGTAATTTTAAGGTCTATGGAGCCAAATTTGTGTCCACAAATGCCTTTTGTTGTGGGTCTATCCACTGGAGAGAGTGGTTATACTATTCAGCATCAATCTCTAAAACAAGTGACTCTCTTATCATCTGTCATTTTGCAATAATGCTGCATCTAGGATTAGACCTTATTATCCAATTCCCCACCACCATGGTATGATTTTTGTCTGGGCTGAACTTACAGAATTCTTATGCATGCTGTCACCATTGCTGGGAATTCAGATGGTTAACTGCCAACCTATCTAGAAAATTTTGGTTTGTTTCTGGTCATTCACACTTTTGGCCCTTATGATCTTTTTTTTTTTTTTTCCAATAATAATTTTTAATTTTATTTTTTTTTTCCAGAATGATCAGAGAGTCTTTGGAATCAGATATTTGATACAGATACTCTACTCAGAGATATGAATTTTTCAGATTCTTATTCTTTGTATTTTGAGGAGATGTGGGTAGCTCTGTATTAATCATCATCTGATGTATAAGGAAGCTTCTCTGGTGGGAGGTGAGTGATAATCTAACATATGCAAATAAAATAAGTCTTTAGGAATTTGTTGAATACTACATTCATCTAGGAGAAAAATAGTTTTAGGTGAACGTCTATCCAAAGGTTATTAGGCCTGATATCAGTGTCAGATATTGGCTCCATCATGTGAACCAGGTGATGCTCCATCTTGTGTAATAATAAAGTGGTCACGGAGAAAGAATTCAAGGAGATGTTCCCATTCACAATAGCCTCAAAAACAATAAAATACCTAGGAACAAACCTAACCAAAGACATCAAAGATCTCTACAACAAAAATTTTAAACCCTTAAAGAAANCTTGGAAATTGCTATGCACAACAGGCCGGCCTTCAGTTTACAGAGATCTTCCTGCCTCTGCCTCCTGAGTGCATGCACCACCACACCTAGCTAAAAAGTATATATTTTTATATACCTGGCATGTGAACTTTTTGTGTATAGAACCTTTTTATTGATATACTACTGGTTATTTCACTATACTGGAAATGAATTTGTGATGATCTGAATGAAAAATATCCCCCTAGGACCCCAGTATTTGAATACTTGGTTCCAGTTAGTCATGCCGCTTTGCGGCTTTAGGGGTTGTGGCTTGTTGGAGGAGACTTGTCACTGGAGGTGGTCTTCTTATACCTGCTTGAAGTGCTGCCCTGTCTTAAGGGTCTCTTATTACTCTGGAATCATAAGAACAAATAAACTCTTCATCTGTAAATTATCTTGGTCATAGTGTTGTTATCACAGCAACAGAAAAGTAAGTAATACAGGATCTGAGACAGAATGAAATTTAATTAAGCACCATTAAGAGAATCAGAGTTAGGAACGTAGTTAATCAATTTAAAGGGACTCAAAATGCCTTATTTTTATATCATAGGTCAGTAGACTCCTCAACACTCACCAGAGAAGTTTCTTACATTTATACTCATCTATCACCTCCAGTTCCTACAGTCTTTCTGCCCCTCTTCTGCAGTGACCCCTGGGCATTCAGAGAAGGTGTGATATCGATGTCTATGGTCTTCCATTTTCTATACATTGACTATTTGTGGAGATTAACAGAGCGACCCACAAATAGTCAATGTATAGAAAATGGAAGACCATAGACATCGATATCATACCTTCTCTGAATGCCCAGGGGTCACTGCAGAAGAGGGGCAGAAAGACTGTAGGAACTGGAGGTGATAGACGAGTATAAAAAACTGTGTTTTATGAACACCACAGGCAGCTGCATGTATGAACCCAGAGTGCATATGAAAACATGCACAAGACTTGTGAAAATCTAAGCCAGACAGAGGCCCAGCAGGGATGGGGAGGTGGGCAGAAAGCCCCAATGCAAGCTGAGACCTAGAGTGCTGATGGATGCTAGGAGAGGGGCTGTCAGGTTTCATTACTGGTAAGTTGTCCAGATTTCAGAGTACGGACCCACACCCAAGAGCACTTGGGAGGCATCTATTAGAATTGGTTATCATTTAAAAAACAAGCCAATAAAAGAAAAGAAAAGAAAAAATATACGGTAATAATGAGGCACATGAAATGGAGGATTTTTAGGGAAAGCTTGGGGTGGGGAGGGGTCTGAATATGATTAAAATATGTCATATGAAGTTCTGGAATAAATAAAATTTATTTTAAAAAGAATTGATTATTAAGTATTCAGACTGACTTGCTGCATACTTACGGAACAGTTTAATAAATGCAGTTAAAATAGTGCTTTGTAAAAATGGTTCTAGCTGTCGTGTGTAGGATAAATCCATCAGATCATTTCATTTCACATTATTATTTCCAAATGATTTGTTCAACCTTGGTAAGGAGTTCTGCTATTTTAGGAAGTTCTGGTTCTAGAGGAAGCAGAAAAATGTGGCCCCAGTAAAGTCCTTTTCAAACTTCTAACAGCAAATTTGATTGCTGGGATTTGTTTAAAGACAGGCAAAGTTTGAAAGGGGAGAAACCAGTTGTATATGGTGGACAGATCTTGTGGCTTCCCTCAGAATCAGCAAGAAGATGAGAGGGAAACAATAAAAGTTTCAGAATTTTGTGCATATCCTTAAAAGAGATGATGATGATTGATTACTTGAAATTCTAAGATGAGAAAAAGCAACACCTGCATAAAATTCCATAAATTAAAAAATCTTACTTAGCTAAACAAAGACTCATATTATTGGTGTAAAGGGTTCAAAGGTAAGTCTGGATGACAGCTCAATTAACAGATACACTGATTGATCCATTGTTAGATGGGGATTACTGAATATCAATATTTTTTGAAAAATTAAAAATCATTTTGTGTCCTTGTGAATTTAGTATAGCACTCTATGACCTTTGGTATGTGGTTGGGAACTGTGACCATAAATTATTGCTGATCAAATAATCTGAATTTAATATATTACTTAAGGGACTCTTTTCTGAAAATATACTATGGACAGTTTTCCACTGTGGGAATGTTATATAATAACTTCTTACTGTCAACTAATGGGCAGATCTCAGCTTTTCAATGATAGCTGTGTGACCCCACATCACTTACCTTCAAGGTCTAGGAAAAAAATGTACTAGGATGCTCAGAGCTTTCCATAACTAATTATAACTCCTTATTGACTTTCTGGAAATAAAGCAGATTTCAAGTAGACATTTAACTACACAGTCTAAAATGAAGATCAAAACAAAATAAAATTCTCTGAAGCCTAAATAATGACATCAAAATGATGCTTTACAGTTTATTTAATTACTTTCATTTTATATGTATGAGTGTTTTAACTGAGTGTATGTGTGTGCAATGCCCATGGAAGCTAGAAGAAGGCCTTAGATCCCCGGGAACTGGAGTTATAGACAGTTAACTGCCATGTGGGTGTTGTGTCCTGAACCAGGATTCTCTGCATGAGCAGTCAGTTTAATTGTTGAGCCATCTCTCCTGCCCCAGACTACTCTTCTGAAGAAGCTACTTCAATGAGATAGATCTCAAACATAATTTTTTAAAATGATAAGTAAGATAACTGAAATTACAAACTTGAGAAAGTGCTGGGAAATTTTCTTTACTCCTTTCCTATTGAGTCTGTGAGGAAATGAGAGAAAAATCCTCCTCAGTACAGCAGTGAAAGCTCTTAGACCAAATCTATGCCTTCACCCATTTTTTAAACTAAAGTTTTATTGGCATTTAGTGTGGCCCCTATATTTGAAGATTTTGTGTAGTTACTTATACAAACACAGGAAACTTGACCCAAAACATCCAAGATATTTATAGCCTTGAATTTTACGGAACAAATTTCCAATTCTACAGTAAAGTATATGCTCTTCCATGACCTGTGGGGGTCCATTTTTTTCTTCAAACCTGTTATGATGGAAAGCAAATGATCTGGGTACCATGGGAATGTGAGCCCCAGAGGAATATGCCTGGTTGATTATTGTTCTGATGGATCACTCACAGTACAGGGTTAGTGCAAGAATCACTCTCCTGACACTCAACTATAAACATGCTCAAGATTCTCTAGTGTCACTTGAAGAAGAATATCAAAGTCATACGGTAGAAACACAGTAAGAAGAGCCAGAGACTTAGGTCTGTAATTCCTATTTGGACCACACATCCCTAGGCAGTGTACTCTCCTGAAGCTGAGCACACTGATGGCTGACAGCCACTGCAGTATCCTCACAGCAAAGACAACATCAATTCTAGTACTCTAGGGACAACCTGAAAGCTGTCTAGAATTTCAAACAGAGTAGATATGAGGAGGCGGGGTGGCTGCACCCCAGAAAAAAATGAAGCTACTTTGAGAAGCTATTGACATGTAGGCAAGAATAATTTTGGAGACCTCTTGTGCCTGACACGAGAGTTTATAATATCCAGGGTCCCAGAACAGCTGACTTTTCAGAGTCAAAGCACCAGGCTGTGTACTGGCTTTAGAAAAATATTCATAGCTACAGCAGATGCAAAATTCATAACTCCTTTTGTGGCCAACATTCTTGTTATGATTTCTAGTAGAAACGTCAATGTAGTGAGAATTACTCCTAGCCTTTGGGAGAATGTCTTACTGGAAGAAATCCAGTTAGAATTCAGAAGGTATAAGCATGAGTTTCAGCACTATGAGTGTGGCTAACAAGAAACATGAAGATTTCTTCCCTGAACTCAGATTAGTTTACAATTTATTAGAAGATCTCTTCTATTGAATGCTCTGGAAAAAAATCTCACTATGGGCATGTGGCTGTTGCTGCTTCTGAGGGAACACCTGTGTCCCAGATTTTGACATTAACTTCTGCATTTTAGCTAAATCAAATAGTTGCACATGGATGAAACCCTCTAGACTTTAGTTATCTGCTAATACTATAGACAAAAATGTCCTTTGAGATAAATAAATAACTATAAATGATACCCTCTATTCATTTCCCTCATACACTCAATTGTGTCCAGAAACCTATATTAATTTAAAGCTATTATTCTAAAACCAAAAGAATATGATCTTTAGTTTTTACTTTAATGCATTCAGATGGTAGGTTGAGGGAAAAATAATTGTGTATGTGGTTGGAGAACAGAGTGTGTATTGGTTAGTTTTTGTCAACTTGATATAAGCTGGGGCTATTTGAGAAGCAGAACTTCAGGTGAGGAAATTTCTCCACTGGCTTGGCCTCTGGGCATTTCTGTAAGTCATTTTCTTAATCAGCAATTGATGTGGGAGGGCCCAGAACACTGTAGGTGGTGCCATCTCTAGGCAGGTGGGCCTGGGCTGTTTAAGGATAGTAAGTGAGCAAGGTACGTGAAACAAGGTGTTCTTCCATGGCCTCTGCTTCTGCACCTGCCTCCAGGTTCTTGTCTTGAATCCCTGCCTTGACTTTTTCCTTAATTCTTGATTGTAATCTGGGGGTTGGAAGGTTATAAAAACACTTTCCTTGCCAAGTTGATTTGGGTTGGTGTTTTATCACAGCAATAGAAAGAGAACTAAGACAGTGTGTGTGTGTGTGTGTGTGTGTGTGTGTGTGTGTGTGATTTAAAGTGATTAAAACTATAAAACTGTAAATTTTATTATGTTTGCCCAAAAAATAAAAACTTGAAAATCCACAGCCAACCTGATCATAAAAGTAAAGAAAGAACACCTTTTTTTAATTAATTTTTTATTTATTTCTGTATGTGTATGAATGTACTGTCTGCATGCAGGTTTGTGCACCCGTGTCGTGCAATGCCGCGGAGGTCAGAAGAGGGTTTCGGATTCCCCTGGAACTGGAGTTCTCCTGGAATTGGAGTTTCAGACGGTTCTTGGCCGCCATGTGGGTGCTGGGGATAGAACCCGGGTCCTCTGTAAGAGCAGTCGGCGCTCTTAACCGCTAGGCCATCTCTCCAGCCCCCGAAAGAACACCTTTTTTGTTAAAGCTGTAAAAATGACATGGATGCCTGGGATGGATTTTCTCTTCAATATTTTTTTTTTTTCCCAAAAAAAGATAGAGGAGTGTTGCTGATAGCTTTGTGTCAACTTGACACACCTGGGTTGAAGGAGCCTCGTTGGGGAATTGGCTCCATTGGATTGGCTGTGGCCACATCTGTGGTGTATTGTCTTGATTGTTGAGCAGTGACAGTATAAGAAGGCAGGCTGGCGATGAGCCAGAGAGGCAACAGGAGCAAGCCAGTGGACAGCATTCCTCCATGGCCTGTGCTTCAGCTCCTGCCTCCAGGTTCCGTTGCCTGAGTTCTTACTTGGGCTCCCCGAGTGATCAACTGTGACCAGGAGATATAAGCTGAATAAACCCTTCCTCCCCAAGTTGGTGTCGGTCAGAGTTGTTTTGTTCACAGCAATGGAAGACAGACTAGAACAGAAATTGGTACCAGGAGTGGGGTATTGCTGTGACAGAAAACTGACCTGGTGTTTTTGGGGAAGGATTGTGGAGGCATTTGGAAATTTGGGCTGGGAAGCTATCATTGAATGCCTAAAGATCGTTGCTGTGGAGCTGGAGCAGTTTTGCTGAAGAATTTGTAGAAGAGGATGGAGGCCTGGACTTGTGAAGTTTCTAGTTTCAAAGGAGAGCAGAGATCATCAGGACTGTGTAATCTGTGGGTTCTGGTCAGCTGGGGCTGTGGAGAATCAGCTGTAAGTAACAAAGGACCCAGAACCTGAAGTGAAACTTTTGTGGGACTGTGGGCAATTGATGCTGGTTAGCTGGGGCTGAAAAATCAGCTGTAAGTAACAAGAGACCAGCATCACTGTGGTGAAATCTTCTGGGGAGAATATCTTCAAGGTCAGCACACAAAAGCTGTGACCCAGAAAGGGCCTAAGACCTCCATCTCGAGCCAGAAGCTGGACTTGGTAACGTGTAAGAGTCTCCTATATGGTTCCGGTATGTTGAAATTTGAGGGGGGTCACAGAGAGCAGCCGAGGCGTTGGCACTGTGAGAGGTCAGGAAAAGACATTGGTGGAAAGTGTACCTCGGTTGTCTGTGAAGACCCCAGGATTGCAGGGGTCATGAAGAGAAGCTGAGGCTTTGCACCAGGAGAGGTCAGAAAGAGACCATTGGTGGGTGCTGCCTCAGCTTCAGTGGCGACCCCAGCTTTTTGGAGATGCCTGGTACCCTGGACGACCACCAAGAGCAGCGGTAGGTGTGGAATGGAGTCGGCCTGGGCCTGCGAGATGAGTTTGTGTGCCATGGACGGCAGAGTAGAGGGGGGAGCTTGCCGAGACCCTTTGGAGCCCAAGAATATCGTGAGTGAATCCCAGGTGTCCAGCCTTGAGTACTTGCTGGACTTAGGTTTGTTTGGAGTGCCTGATTCTTCCCTTTGAAGTAAAACAGTACTTGTTTTGGATTTTACAGCGGCCCACAGTTAAGAGACTTTTTAATAGACTGAACTTTTAAGTGTTCGGACATGTTAAGGACTGTGGGGCTTTTAAGGATTGTACTGTCTTAGGTTGTGATTAGTGTTAACATCATACTTTGGGGATAAGAACTGGAAAGTGGTGGTTTAATAGTGATATGTTTGTGTGTCAAGTTACAAAGGGTCAATTGTGCTGGATAGCTTGGTGTCAACTTGACACACCTGGGTTGAGGAGCCTCGGTTGGGGAATTGGCTCCATTGGATTGGCCTGTGGCCACATCTGTGGTTGTATTGTCTTGATTGTTGAGCTAGTGACAGTATAAGAAGGCAGGCTGGGCATGAGCCAGAGAGCAGAGCCAGGAGCAAGCCAGAGTGACAGCATTCCTCCATGGCCTGTGCTTCAGCTCCTGCTCCAGGGTTCCTGCCCTGAGTTCTTACTTGGGCTCCCCCGAGTGATAACTGTGACCCAGGAGATGTAAGCTGAATAAACCCTTTCCTCCCCAAGTTGGTGTCGGTCAGAGTGTTTTGTCACAGCAATGGAAGACAGACTAGAACAGGAGGTTACAGTGTTTTGAAGCTATTTCCCAAGAACTAGCTTACTTTTAAAAATCTTAACGAAGAAAAGCAAAAGTAAATGAAGAAAAAGTATAACATTCATCAAGAAAGGGGTTTAAGTCCATCTTCATTCATCCCATAACCAGATGTAGAAATTCTGATGGAAATTCAAAGTAAATAATAGGGGCTGGAGAGATGGCCTAGTGGTTAAGAGCACCGACCGCTCTTACAGAGGACCCGGGTTCGATCCCCAGCGCCCACATGGCAGCCGAGAACCGTCTGAGGCTCCAATTCCAGGAGAACTCCAGTTCCAGGGGAATCCAACACCCTCTTCTGACCTCCGCGGCATGGCACGACATGGGTGCACAGACCTGCATACAGATAGTAAATTCATACACATAGAGAAAAATAAAATAAATAATTAAAAAATATATTTAAAAAACAATGTAAATTAATAAAAATCAAAAATCAAGCTGATGTGGTTTGGCATTATATATTATATATATATATATATATATATATATATATATATATATGGTCCATGACTTGGAATAGTTCCAGTTAAGATAGTTTGTGTTCAGGGAGACAAGTGTTATAAAAGAGACAGGGTACTTTTATTGGGGGGAGGAAGAAGGGAAGGTTATACAAGCCCTGAGGGTGGAGATAAATAACGCTTAGATGGTATGAAGAACCATTGGCAATGTAGTCACATACGATATTTTTTTAGTTCATGCTGTATAACAATACCAAAAATTAAAACCTACTGCAGTGTCAGGCAGGAGAATCTTCTCCTTGAGTTGTTTATCAGGGTTGTCCTTGAGACTCCCAAAATAAAACAAGCAACTGACATAGACCTTGACTGCTTCCCTGGATTTAAAGGCAACTCCTTATTGGTGAAAAGAGGCCATAGTTTGGACAAATGAGTTGGAGCATCCAGCTGGAACTGACCTGGAAGCCTCTTCATTGAAGACTAGCTCTGATGGTATCATGGTATAGAGGATACTATATGAGCTGCCAAAGGAGAAAACTAATTGATGCCCCTTCCCAGCCCTAAAGCCTATAAAACAACAATGACTGGGCCACAAAACTACAGTATTGGTGTAGTTTCTAAAACTACATTTGTGTCCTCTTCCTTGAAGATCAGCTCTGATGGTATCATGGTATAGAAGATACCACATGAGCTGCCGAAGGAGAAAACTAATCGATTCCCCTGCCCAGCCCTAAAGCCTATAAAACAACAATGACTGGGCCAAGAAACTATGGTATTGGTGTAGTAGTGGCATGTGGGCATGTCTGTGTGGGGGTAATCAACTGCCATCTATTTGGAATTAAGGCCTGCTCAATGGGAAGGAACTCATGTGTGGTACTGAAAACTTAACCAAATATATATGGTTGGAGAAGTCATAGATCCAAGAGAAGAACCTACTTTTGTCATATTTCTAGAACAATGTAATTTCTTACTTTATTCTAATTATGCATCTTCATATTTACAGGCAGATATACATTTCACCCACTATCAAAGAAGTTTCTTTTTGCAACAAATGGAGACTCTTACAAAGGTCCAGAACTGGTCAAATAGAACAAGTGTGTATTGTGAGATGCTTAATGCTAAGTGACACATTTTCAATGAAACCTTCACACATAGGATGAATGGATCTCTCCATTCTTACCAGAAAAGTTTCCTCATGCAGCAGATGGTAATTAACACATAAACACTATTACACAGTGTAGAGAGAACAAGAAGCTTCAGATTCCTTATCCCTGAATAGGACGCCTATTTTAATCTTCTGCCTCCCAAGGCTCAGGAATCATGGTGGAAGAGGTGGAAAGATTTCTAGAGCCAGAGAAGTTGGAAAACCACAAGGAAACAGAGTTTTCCAAACAGCTGGTCAGTTATAGAGACAAATTCACAGCCAGCGATAGTGACAACATACAGAAGCTATACGCCAGTTCAAACCAGAGAAAATCCTAGCATAGGCACAGAGAAAATGGGTAAGAAATCCCAACCCAACCTAAGAATTTGTCACAATTGATCACTATAGGGAGGGGGGGAGGTAGTGTCTTGCAGGTTTGGGACTCCTGGTCAGCCCACTTGATGGACTCAAACTGAAGGACATTTGGAGACACAGATCTGATGTGATAGTTTGGCCAATATGTACATTAATTTTGGGGTCAATTTGTGTACATTAATTTGGGGCTCAATGGGGGGAAGGTATGCATAAAGGAGGAGATATAAATACCATCAAAATATACTGTATGAAAGTTGCATAAATGGAATAAAATATATTAAAAAATATTTTGTGTTCGGGATGGTTGAAAGTATACCCTTGCAATTACTCTGGTTTCTACTTTCAATAAAACATTTAATGAATGGCATGGGATTTTCTGTGGTTTATTGTAAATTAAAGCATTTTATTGAATAATTTTCCCATCTGAAAAATAATAGTTTAATATAGGCTGGGTGTAGCTGCAGTCTTTGATATGTCAGATATATTAAACCCATTTGTGAACTACTATACTTTCAACTTAATTAATTTATTTGGATATAATCTCAATGTACGTTAAGAAACAGCTATATAATCTATATAATAACATTATATGCATATTTCAGAAATAAAAAATAAAAATATAACTTCATATAAAGATGTACGTTAAGGGGTGGCAAGTAAGCTCAACAGTGAAGAGCACTGACTGCTCTTGCAGAGGACCTGGATCCAATTCCAAGAACCCACAAGTTGGCTATCAACCATCCACAGCTCCAGTACCAGGGAATCCCCAAACATTGCATGTCACAGGTGCACTTAAACACATGCAGACAATGCACTCATATACATAGAATAAATTAATAAATGAAATATTAAAAACAAAATGTACTTTTAAAACAATAACATAGACCATAACATAGTATTTTATTAAAATACATTAAGAAAGATCTTATAATAGTGAGCTTTGTGTTGCTATGGTGCAGAATCATAAACTTGCTCATCTATAAAGAAAACCAATTTATTTCTCTAAGTTATAAAGTCTAGAAGAGCAAAGTGGAGGAACTGTACCGTCTCCTAGAAAAATATTTACATATATCCTCAAGGAGGTAAAATTAAAAATACTTTCAGCAGAATATTTGCATAAAAATGAAAAAGGAATACTTCAAATAAGTTAATGACTTGATATGTTAACATAATGAACCTTTACATGACAATGAGAATAAAGTCACATAAAACCTGAGAACACGAGTGATTGTAACAGTGTTCAATGAGATATACTTTCCAGCAAACATGCGATATGATGTTATTCACTTGTAACTAAAATATAGCAGAATACTTAAGTTATATGAGCAAAATCCTTTTTTTGGGGTCTTTTTTTTTTTTTTTGTCTTTTTTTTTGAGACAGGGTCTCCCTGTAGCTCTGGCTGTCCTGGAACTCACTCTGTAGACCAAGCTGGCCTCGAACTCACAGAGATCCGCTTGTTTCTGCCTCCCAAGTGCTAGGATTAAAGGCGTGCGCCACCACGTCCGGCATTTATTTATTTCTGTATGTGTATCAATGTACTGTCTGCATGCAAGTTTGTGCACCCGTGTCGTGCAATGCCGTGGAGGTCAGAAGAGGGTGTCGGATTTCCCTGGAACTGGAGTTCTCCTGGAATTGGTATTTCAGACGGTTCTCAGCCGCCATGTGGGTGCTGGTGATCGAACCCGGGTCCTCTGTAAGAGTGGTCGGCGCTCTTAACCACGAGGCCATCTCTCCAGCCCCCATGAGCAAAATCCTTTTAAGGAAATGCATGGAATTGAAGTGGAAGCAGCCACGTGGTCCTTCATTAAGTAAGTAAATACATAAACTATTGTGCATTCTCACAGTGAACAATTACCCAGGGATGAAAAGAAAGGGATTATCATGCCATTCCCTAAAAGATATGGAGGAAACTTAAGTGAAAGAAGTCAATCTGAAGAGGTACATTTTTCATAATTAAACAAAAGAGAATATGATATTCTAGAAAAGGCAAAACTAAGGAGGTAGTAAAAGATCCTGGGCTTTCGGGAGGTTTTGGGGGGGGAGGGGGTGGGAGGAATGAGCAAACAAAATCCTGAGGAATTTTAAGATAGTGAAATCCTCTATATGGCACTGTAATGATGGATATATCTCATGTCATAATTTTTCCCAACTATGGCATGTACAATGTCTGGGGGAATCTAATGGAAATTGTAGACCTGTCTGATAACGGTCAATGCAGATCCTACGACTGTTTAACAAAGTGCTCCATGGGGCTGGAGAGATGGCTAAGCAGTTAAGAGCACTGACTGCTCTTGCAGAGGATCCGAGGTGAATACCAGCACCCACATGGTGGCTGACAACTGTCCTTAACTCCAGTTCCAGAGGATCTGATGCCTTCTTCTGACTTCCTTGGGCATTGCACAAAATAGGTGTGCTTACATGCATGCGGGCAATACACATGTACACATAAATAAAATAACTAAAATATTTTTAAAGTGCTTCATTAGTAAATATTACTGATGATGAAGAGAGCAGGCTTGTTCATATCTGTGGGGTAACTTTGGGATTAATGACCCTTCTGCTCAGTTTTGTAAACCTAACACTGCTCTAAGAATGCTTATTGAATTCTATAAGCAGCCATAAAACACAGTTCACATTCTCTATATATTCTTGATTAGATGAATAAATATTACCTGATACATATTATCTGACTTCCATGTATTACTTGAAAGACTAACATGAAATATATCATGGTCACATTAAGATGATTTATCATTGGGAGAGACTAAATTTTAGAAACTTTATTTTTTCAACTCTGAAGGATTAACATCTTAGACCTTTAATCTTTTATTTGGAATGTCTGCCGTTTTTGAAAAGATGAAGAACCTTTTACTTTGAATTCAGAGAGACTTTTTCTTTGGGGATGTGACTATGAACGATATATGACATTTATTATCAGTTGATGAAAGAAAAGGTTTGAGCAACTGCAGACGAGCCCCAGTGATAAATCTAAATATCTTTTCAACACCTTTTGGAGCTGTTTTTCTTTAACTATTTTTGTTAGCCCTGCAGCTAGCAAAGAAAAATTATTTCTAATGCCATTAAAATGTTCTTTGCATTGGAAGCACAAATGCTTATTTGCTCTTAGTGTTTCTCCGAACAGAACAATTGTCTGAAAATAATGTCTGGCATGTCTTTTCAGAGAAAGGTTAAGGAGAATAGACTCAAAGCACAGACAAAAATTCTATTCTCTGCATTCTTCACTTGGAAAACAGTTTAAAGTAGTTGAATTACTTATAAAAGTTCATAACAGTGACAGCACCATTAATGTTTCTTGCTTCTTGAGATTTGTTTAACCAGCTGTGGCACTACTGAAAGATAGTCTTTATTCCTGAAAACACCAAAGGAAAGGTTACTCTTCCAGAATAAACTACTCTTCAGATTTGGAATGTTTTCTTCTTCAGTAAGTGTCATCTTTTTCTCATTCATGTTGAGTAAATCTCCTAAAATTTTCTGGAAGTTTATCTAATTGTATTGAAGAAATTTTCCATAACAAAATGCTTTTCCTTTTTATGTAATGCCCGGAGACTGGAACTGAGAAATATTTAATATTTATCATTTAGTAACCAGCAGTCAGGTAACAGATGGAAAAGATTACAAAGATGGAGGAACTGTAGGTGACAAACATTATTTTAATTTAAAATTACATGGAAAGTATTGAATTATTTGATATAGATTAACTGATGACATTTCATATAACATAGAAACATATAAGGTATAAGCTAGAAACCTCCAGTTCTTAATTATCCTCTGGCCTTTTTCTCACATTTTACACATTAATAAAGGTCTATATTAAATGACCTGGTATCACTTTTTATGTCTCTAGGAGGCTTCGCACATGCATCCTTAGTGACTAGTCAGACGCCTTTATTCAGAAACTCTCTGTATGTTGAAGAAACTGTCAATACCAGTGGTTTTACCTTTTTTTAACTTTTTAAATTAATTTTATTTATTTATGTATGTGTATGAATGTACTGTCTGCATGCAAGTTTGTGCACCCGTGTCGTACAATGCCGCGGAGGTCAGAAGAGGGTGTCGGATTCCCCTGGAACTGGAGTTCATCTGGAATTGGAGTTTCAGACGGTGGTTCTAGGCCGCCATGTGGGTGCTGGGGATCGAACTTGGTTCCTCTGCGAGAGCGTCCGGTGCTCCTAACCACTAGAAGTACGTAAAATCAAACTTACCTCTCTGAAGACTTCCTTTTTAGCTTTTCCATGTTTAGTTCGATTGCAGAGCATTAATAGCCCAGAGAATTGGTTTTGTTTCTAAGATGAGAAAATTCCAAATTCATCTAAGTGAACTGGAGCATAAATCTCTGGAATCAGTGGCTTTTTATATTATTTCTAAATTTAATTTTGTGTTCTTACAATGGACTCACACTTCCAGGGATACTATTTCTTTTGCTTATGTAATTCTAAGTGTTTCTAATTAGTAAATTTGGCACATGAGTACAATGAACATATAGAAATAATAGATGAAGAAGAATATTTTTCTGTGGAAACCTACTGTACCCTCACTAATTCTGCAGTGTCAAATTTATTTATTTATGGCTTATGATAAGCAAACCACTTATCATTGAGCGATACTACATACAGTGACAACTTTTTTAAAATAAACATTTTTTTTATTTTTATTTTATGTGTCTGAGTGTATTTCCTTCATGTATATTAGTGCGCCTCTGTTGTGTAATGCCCACAGAGGAGGAAATAGCTCCTTGGAACTGGAGTTACTGATGAGTGAGTGTTCATCACCATGTGGGTTCTGGGAATTGAACCAGGGTCCTCTGCATGAGCAGTCAGTGCTCTTAACCACTGAGCCATATCTCAAGCTTCTACAATGGTACCCTTAAAGAAAATACTTTATATTGGCCCAACAATGAATAAAAACCCAAGTGACAATAACTCTGAGCAGAAAACATCGACACAGATATGCAAATTCTGTATTTGTGGTTCTAACAATAGGAAATTATTTTTGTA
This sequence comes from Rhizomys pruinosus, assembly GCA_009823505.1. NCBI lineage: Eukaryota > Metazoa > Chordata > Mammalia > Rodentia > Spalacidae > Rhizomys > Rhizomys pruinosus. The sequence goes on along the minus strand of VZQC01000816.1, from coordinate 4,375,355 downwards.
ACGCAACCAGGAATGTTCTCATAATGCCTCTTGGTGCTGGCCCATCGCTTCTAGGATGAGGACTGCAGCTCCATGACATTTTTCTCACAGGCTCATCCTGACTGTTCCAGGCACACCTTGAAAGACCCAAATGTTTCTCAAAATCATCTTTATATCTGCCTCTTTTTTTTTTTTTGCTATTTTCTTTCATTATAAATAGACTGAAGTCTTTACTTTTTCATATCACAAGTTAGACTCAGTCACACTCTTACAAATTTACAGGGAATGTGAAAAGGTTAGCACTTGCTTTTAAGCCCATTTGTCAGTAATTAAAAGTAATAAGGAGCTAGGAGTGATTTTCAGTTGTCAGTTTTGAATTTTTCCCACTACTGCTGGAGACCAAACCTATGGTTTCTTTGTATAGCTAAACCCTGGAACTAGATCACGAACTCTTGGGTTGCCAGTTCTGTTCTTGTCTTCTACACTGACTTTGAAATTGCCTTCAGTGACAGTTTACTAACCACACAAAGAATCCAATATTTCTCTGTCTTTATAAGTGTAATGTTAAGAAATTCCTAAGCTTTGTCTTTTGGAAATTCTTCATGGGCAATCAGATGAACCAACACATAATACTGCCCCTTCAGGGTTGTTTTCCAAAAGACCACTGTTGTAGGTAAGTAATATTGCACATTTTACACTGTATACTATCTTAAAAGGTTATTTGTTTCAGCCACACGTTTCAGCCACACATTTGACTATGTCCATGAAAATGGGAAATTGCCTTCATCTAGTATTTTAGAAAGTCTCAACTTAAAATCGATCTTTGTATAAATTATACTTGAGGGAATCATTTCCCATGGTGCATTGCTTCAGGAGAAATATGAGTTCAACTAGAATCCTTCTGCTCTAGCAAAAAAATCAAAAGCAATAAGCTGAAACATAGAAATATTCATATTTGATTTTTGCTTCATCTTCAAATAGATGACGTTTAAATCCCATAATCCCGTAGAGACTTTCCCCTCTGCAACAAGTTCAGCGTTTTGCTTTCATTGCTTTTGTTTGTTTTGTTTTATGAGACAGAGTCTCATGTAATCCAGGCTGCTCAAACTCTTAATTCTCCTGCTTCTTTCTAATTGCTTTTACCTCCCAAATGTTGAGATTACAGGTATGTCCCACCAGACCTAGATGAATTCAGTTATTTGTTAAATAATTTTTAATTGAGGCTTAACAGTACTATATATAATTTAAGATTATCCATTAATTTAAAAGAGTGTTCTTTCTGATTCTTCTACAACATTTTTCCCATAGGTGAAACATTTAAAATGAAACAAAATAAACCAAATATGAGCATGATGATGCATCCATAGCAAGAGTAAGTGTGTCCACACAACTCTCACACATATGTGTGTATGAATCCACACAACTCACACACACACACACACACGTGTATGAATGTATAACTGGTGTGCTTGGATAAGCTGATGAAGAGGATAGCTATTTGTGGCTAGTGGTAAATGGGAGGAGACAAATGAAAGGCAGGAATAGACAGACAGTATTGTGCAAGGTGATGCTGGGAGATGCAGGACATTTCCAGGTCATCACTGTCACTGAGTAAGTCTTTTTTTTTTTTTTTTTGTCTTTTTTTGTTTTGAGACAGGGTCTCCCTGTAGCTCTGGCTGTCCTGGAACTCACTCTGTAGACCAGGCTGGCCTCGAACTCACAGAGATCCGGGTGCCTCTGCTTCCCAAGTGCTAGGATTAAAGGCATGCGCCATCACGCCCGGCATTTATTTCTGTATGTGTATCAATGTACTGTCTGCATGCAAGTTTGTGCACCCGTGTCGTGCAATGCCGCGGAGGTCAGAAGAGGGTGTCGGATACCCCTGGAATTGGAGTTCTCCTGGAACTGGAGTTCCAGACGGTTCTTGGCCGCCATGTGGGTGCTGGGGATCAAACCCGGGTCCTCTGTAAGAGTGGTCGGCGCTCTTAACCGCTAGGCCATCTCTCCAGCCCCCGAGTAAGTCTATCTTAATCAGATTATTGTACCACAAGAATTTTTAGCAACCTCTGTGTCTACTAGTATTCTAGACAAAAATGAAGAAAACAAAATGAAGAGATTGAATGTCCCTTTGTCAGAAGCTTATAAGCAGATATGAGATCATTTAATTATACTAAAACACACAATGCAATAGAAGGTTTAATAATAATATTTAAAGTCAGATTAAATAAACATCATAGAATGACTTAATTTCCCTTTCCACAAGCCAATATGTACCCCTAGGTATTCTGGTGTGTGCTATGTGGATCTCTACACTTTCCCCTAGTGGTTAGGATACAAGGAAACCACCTCACTGACATCAGGAGGTCTTGTCTTCAGTGGCATATTAATTATTCATTTTAAAAACAAAAGTGGTTTACATAAGATGTTTTAGATCCTTTCACCATGGAGTTAGTTTGTTTAAAACTTAGCATTCTCTCTCCTGAGGATTATTGTGTAGATCTGAAGGAAGATATTTGCATCAGGGACTGTAAAGGAGAATTCTGCACTTGACACTTGAGAAAACAACTTTTACAAAAAAGAATGAAATGGAATCTTTCCAAGGTGACAAATTGTGAGATCCTTTTTTAGCAAGTAGGAAGCGTTTTCTTTCCCTCCTGAGATTTTCCTGAAGTGCTTACACATCATTTTGTGGTTTGGGACAAATACTGTGCCAAATGTTTGAGAAATGCTGCTGCCAAGTGTCCTCTATAGCCATTAATTCTTTTCTTCAAAGTTGGAGGTCTTGGGAACAGTTTTATCTATGAATTCCTCTCCTTCCTCCTCTGGGTCACTTTAGCGCTGACCAACAGCATTTCCTTCCATACTTCTACTGGGATTTGAGACATCATTAGAAAAGTGTGTATGCATGTGCATCTATCCCACATGTCTACACAGTTCTTCCAACTTTATAAAATGTATTGGAATTCAATTATATCTTCCTTGTTTACTAGAATAATTTCTTAATAATGTAGTTAGGGGATCTACCAGTTTGTACTTTATAATTAAAATATCCTCATATGAAAATAAAAACATAAACAATATTTTAATTCTCCAGAAAAGGAAAACTTTGAATATTTTATTATTTCATGTGTTTTGTGTACTTGTTTGTATTTTCATACTTTATATTTACAGAATATGATAAAAACAACATTACATTACTTTGATTTATAATGATACAAGACAGATGTATCCATGTAAATATATAGATTTCTATCTTATAACTCTGTTTTTTAAAAAGATTTATAATTTCAAAGCCATTCTGGAACACTTGAATTATTTTTTGATACTTTTATTGATGTTTTCTGTATTTCATACATCATCTTTCATTCCAGTTTAGACACATTCCCCTCTATCTGCCCCTCACCCCACCCCAGTTCATGCATTCTGCCATACATGTCTTGCATCTTTCTCTCAGTCTTTCCAAAGTTTCTCTCTGCAGAGGCTTGTTGTTTTGGGCAGAATTTAACTGTATCAGTCAGTTATTTGACTGAGTCCTTATGTTGTTGTTCCTTCTTCCCCTTTGTATTGCTGGAACATATGTCTATATAACCATCACATATGTATCAAAATTACAACCTCTGAGAATAAACTGTATGTTAATTCCAAAATATAAAATTTAGGCAGTCACATTTTCCCTTTAATTTTATATTACTCTAAAATATGAATATATATCTATATATCTATATATCTATATAGATATAGATAGATATATACCTTCCACCCATATATGCTAATTACAATGTCTGTAAATAAGTGGTAGGTCAATTCTTGAGCCCAGTAAAAGCTTCACATTATAACAGCACAGTTGCTTTCAGATAAAAAGAATTATAACAATAATGTTCCTCAGCTTGCCTTTCAACTGGGAATTTTGGTGTTAGCATCCACAAATGAGGGAAACCATTCACCATTTGTTTTTCTGGGACTGTGTTACTTTACTTAGCTTAATGGCTTCGTGTTCTATCCATTTACCTCCAAAGTTCATGATGTCATCTTTCTTTACCGCTGCATAGAACTCCTTTGTGTAGATGTACCATATTTTTATTATTCACTCGCTGGTTGAGGGGTATTTGGGTTGGTTCCAACACTTTTCTATTGTGAAGGAGCTGCAATAAACATGGATGTGTATGCATATTTGTAGTAGGATGAGTCTTGTGGGTATATACCCAGGAGTGGTATGACTGGGTTAGGTGGCAGACTCATTTTGAGTCTTTGAAGGGTTTTCCACACTGCTTTCATTAGTGGTTGTACAAGTTCAACATTCCCACCAGCAGTGGAAGAATGTTCTCCTTTCCCTACAACCTCTCCAGCATTTGGTGTCTTTTGTTTTCTTGATCTTAGCCAGTCTTTTCAGAGTAAGGTGATTATCTTGAATTAATTTTTAATGAATATATATATATATTCCAAACTAATACACCACGCTAAATGATCATATTAACAGTTCTATGAAGATGTGTTTAAATTGTGGGCATAATGGTATCAATTACCAAAAAACCCCCACAAATAGTTTCATTATTGTGGTCTGCTATTTGAACTGGGAGCATCTTGGGTATGTGGTAGAAATGATGAAGCATGTCATAAACATGTTCCTGGCATGGGGCACAAAGTCCAGCTCCCTTTCCTCATGACTAACACTTGGATGACACTCCATCCTGGTCCAGGAAGATGGAGACGGAGTGGAAATCATCCAGCTCTTTATAAGAATTGAGCTGTCATACCATTGTCAATGCGCTAGATTGACTTTTTCTTCTTTTTGAGACAGGGTCTCCCTTTAGTCCCAGCTGGCCTGGAGCTCGCTAGGTAGACCAGGCTGGCCTTGAACTCACAGATATCTGCCTGTCTCTACCTCCCAAGTGCTGGGATTAAAGGCGTGTGCCACCACGCCCTGCAATTCATATTGTACCTGTGTTATGGAGGCACATTCTATTTAGCCCTCGAAAACAATGTTACTATGGTATCCTATGACTGTGTCTAAGCAAGAGTTCTCTTCAGAAGGCATATGTGAATACATCACCAGGACTTCAGAGGCAACTGTCAAAGTGAATTCTTCTTAAGGAAGTTACAGTCTAAACCAAATCTTGCTTGGGCAATTTAAAGTAGTCCCAGCTGTCCTGGAACTCACTCTGTAGACCAGGCTGGCCTTGAACTCACAAAGATCCGCCTGCCTCTGCCTCCCAAGTGCTAGGATTAAAGGCGTGCACCACAACGCCCAGCGGGATATATATTTGTAGGTTACCTTATTTTTGATGTTACTCAAATTGGGTAATCATCAGTGAAAATGATGCTGAAAATGTGTCAATAAGCGGCTGGAGGAGAGATGGCTCAGTGGTTAAGGGAACTAGTTGCTCTTGCAAAGGATCCAGGTTTGATTCCCAGCACCCACATGGCAGGTGACAACAGTCCATAACTCCAGCTCCAGGGGAATCCAACACCTTCTTCTGACTCTGAGGGCACTGCAGGACAGGGGTGCACTTCTACATATGCAGGCAGTACACTCATACACTTTAAAATAAAAATATAAAATATTAAAATAAAAAGTAAATAAAAATGTCAATAAAACCCAAACCCCAAATAAAACCAAACTCGGTGAACCATTGATCTACTCTTCAGATTTTATTTCAAAGAACCATGTTTGTTGAATGAATATATAACATACAAATGTGAATGAATGAATGTGATTCTAAAAGTAAATGAAGCCGTTTAAGGTGAAAAACAAAACAAAACATTTCTCGCTATCTAAGACTAAGATTTCACTTACACTGAGATAATTTCAGCTGACAGTTTTCTTATCTTCATTAACTGGAGGAAAAGATGTTTGAGTAAAAGAATTCAGGTTTAAAAATCAGACCAATCTCTGCAGGCCATTTCCAAAGTGGGCTAGTTGTACATAGAGAATTGTTTGAACATTGTGGTGCAAAAGAAATATCACATCAAACACATTACAAATAGACGGTGAAGGAGGAGAGTGAACTCTGGTTCAGTTTCCTGGACTCACCTATAGGAGGAGAGAGCTCCGTGGGCCTTTTATTAAACATGCTTAGGCATTTGGGGCACTTTCTCAGTAAATTCTGAAGATGCAGAGTGAAAGCATTTCATTTTGGGGTGTGCCTGATAAGATCAGAATAAAGTTTAAAGCTTTTTGAAGTAATGGTTCATGTTACTTGGTTAATAAATTTTTATTTCAACCTCTTCTTACTTGCCAAGTATTTTGTAATATACTAAAGATATCAAACTGAATGAGCTATCACACCCAGAAGTTAATAACGTAGTATGAACAATTTGAAAATAGATGTTATATTAAATAGTGATTTGGGGGTGAAGTTGACCTTGGCAATTTTCTCTGGTGCTTTTATATTCTCTATGTATCTATATAGACTGCATTACAATCTCATGATAACCCCAGGACATGCACAGAGCCACAGAGAAATAAAAGGTCAAAGTGTCCAGCCTATCTCTCAAAAGGTGAGGACCTCTGGGGAGGAAGGTTACACTTAAACCAAAATGGAGATGTGGAAAAGGCGAATTAAAAACAATTTACTTTATTGAATATTTGTGATGTAATAATTTGATGGTATTTAGATTTCCCTCCCCTCTCCACACATCTCCAGTGCCCTCAGCCCAGCCCAGTTTATGTATTCTCTCCTATATTATTAGATATAATCTATATATATATATATATATATGGCATATAGAGCCTGATGTTTGTCCCCAAATGCCCTTCATTCCTTCATTGTGGATCCATCCACTGGGCCCAACTTAAATGAAAAAAAAAAATAAACAGAATCTTAAAGACCTAGCTAATTTTGAAGCCACTATGATTGAATAATTAATAAATGATTTGCATATTTTCCTTTCTTGGAAAGAAAAATAGAACAAAAAATATTTATTTATTAAATTTTAAAAGGATTTTGTTTACTCATGTATATGAGTAACTTGCCTATATATGTAAGTTCTCTTAAACATGGAGCCATTTCTCCAGCCCCTGTTTTATTTTTATTTATGTGCAAGGGAATACATACATGGGTGCCTAGAGAAGCCAGAAGAGGTGATCAGACCCCTTGGAGCTGGAGTAAAAGGCAGTTGTAAGTCATTCATTGTGGGTGCTTGAAATTAAACTTGTGTCCTCTGCAAGAGCAACAAGCGTGGTAAAACTTAATTAAGATGGGTTGGATTCTAAACCAATGGTACCTCCCTGGCCACACCCATGGGGTGGGGTGTAGTGACGAAAGATTTAGCATTCGGCCCTGAGAATTGAGTCATGATGGATATTTAAGCAGACATGTTGGAATAAAATCTCTCTCTGCATTTGAACCTAAGCCTGCGTACACGTGGTGTGCTTTCCTGCGCGTATTTTCCACATGGGTCGTCCCAGGATTAAGTGGGTCCCGTCACAAATCTCGGCAGCGACACCACAAACAAGCACTGAACCTCTGAGCCATCACTCCAATCAGGAAACAGTTAGCTTTATTGCATAATTTTCCAGAGTTCCAAAAATCAAGAAACTGGGGAGAGCGGAAAAAGGATTTTTTCCTTTAATTTGTTCCCCTTCCTTCCTTCCTTCCTTCCTTCCTTCCTTCCTTCCTTCCTTCCTTCCTTCCTTCCTTCCTTCCTTCCTTCCTTCCTCTCGCTCTCTCTCTCTCTTTCTCTCTCTCTCTCACTGTCTCATTTTTTTTCTTTCTGAGGATACAGGTTTACTTGCTTTATAGTGCTATAAGTTGTCTGTAAAGACTGAGCCACATTGCACACATGTTAATCCATTGTGCATTCATCTTCATTTAATTGGAAAATGTTTTAAATTCTACTTGGATTTTTTTTGTTATATATTGGTTATTTGGGGACTTAAAGTATTCAGTCTAGCTTTCAGTGTTGTTATATCTCTATTTGCTCCAGAGTTTTTTTTTATAATACTTTTATTGATGTTTTATATATTTCAGGCATCATTTTTCAGTTCAATTTAGACAAATCCCCCCCCCCAGATTATACATTCTGCTATGAATGTTCTGCATCTTTCTTTCAGTCTTTTTAAGGATTTTCTCTGCAAAGGTTTATTGTTTTGGGCAGAATTTAACTATATCAGTTCTTTGACCCAGTCCTTGTGTTGTTATGGTTCCTTCCCTATTGTATTGCTCCAAAATATGCCTATATAAACGTCATATATGTACCAGAAATATGTCCTCCAGGAATAAACTGTATGTTAATTCTGATATATGTTTAGGAGTTCACATTTTTCCCTTTAATTTTATATTACTCTAAAATATTAATATATACCTTCTGCCCATATACATTAATTACCATGTCTGAAAGTAAGTGGTAAGTTAATTCTAGGGCTCATTAAGGGATTCACATTATAACATCACAGTTGCTTTCAGATAGAAAGAAATATAACAATAATGCTGCTCAGTTTGCCTTTCAATTGGGGGATTTGGTACCAGCATCCGCAAATGAGGGAAATCATTCCCTGTTTTGGGGGGACTGTGTTACTTCACTTAGCATAATGACTTCGAGTTCCATCTATTTACCTGCAAAGTTCATGATGTCATCTTTCTTTACTACTGCATAGAACTCCATTGTATGCAAATTTTCTTTTGTCTTCAATGAATGGTAAAATTACATGTATATCAAATACCTGTATTAAAGTAAATTTTATTATGATTCATCATCAGTAATGTTTGACTTTTTTTTTTTAATGTTTGACTTGTATACCTATTTCATATACTTCTATTCCTGGGCTGCATAAAATGTTGTTAAGGTAAAAAGCTGTCACAGGTGGAAAACTGTTATGAAGCCACGGTTTGATTTGCCCCAGACCCATTCAGTATGGCTTTGTGTTCAGGCATTGTAGAGTTGGATATAAATGTTTCAGTTTGTATGACATCATGCTTTCTTATCATTATATATATATATATATATATATATATATATATATATACCATATATGTTGGAGAAATTATTAAAATATGTGTGCTTTAACATACTTAAGAAAAAAAGATCTAAGGAGGGAAGGGGGGAAAATTCTGGCAAAGAACAGAGAAATATNTTTTTTTTTTTTTTGGTCTTTTTTGAGACAGGGTCTCCGTGTAGCCCCAGCTGGCCTTGAACTCACAAAGATACGCCTGCCTCTGCCTCCCGAGTGCTAGGATTAAATGAATGAACCGCCATGCCCGGCTACTGTGTCTGTTAATTAACTAATTAGTTGATTAATTAATTAAGTAAGTAAGTAAGGTCAAGTAAGTAAGGTCCCAGTATTCTAGAGCTTTGTATTACACATGGCTAAGCTATGTGCAAGGTGCTTGGTGTCTTCAAATCTCCCTTTAAATTTGTCACACAGGCTCAGACACTAATTTTTTTAAATTTTATTTATTTATTTTCTATGTGTATGAATGTACTGTCTGCATGCAGGTTTGTGCACCCATGTCATGCAATGCCTCGGAGGTCAGAAGAGGGTGTCAGATTCCCCTGGAACTGGAGTTCTCCTGGAATTAGAGTTACAGACGGTTCTCAGCCACCATGTGGGTGCTGGGGATCGAACCCGGGTCCTCTGCTAGAGCAGTCGGCGCTTTTAACCGCTAGGCTATCTCTCCAGCCCCGACACTAATTTTATATAAGATTAATTGTTCCTTTTACTGAGGCAAGACACTTTTTAGGTCTAACTAACTCTCTGAATAATCTTTATCATGCTAGCTGTCAGGTACATTCATTACTCTTGCTTCATTTGAGCTCTGAACTGTGCTCCCCTTACATTTTGTGAGGTTTCCTTCCTTAACCTCAGTTTTAATACATGAAATCATAGATGAATTCTCAGCAGAGTCTCTGCAGGTCTGTCTCCTTACTTTTCTGTTCATCTTTCACTGTCGCTAAGCACTCTCTTCACCTCAACTTTTTCCAGAATTCAAGTTTTATGCACTCAGTGCAAGGGTTTGACTGGATTTCCATGTCTGAATGTCACTGGAGCTTTCCAAGGAGTAAGTGGAGCAACCCTAAGACTTACCTTGTTCATTTCCTGTTTTTCGGGGCTCCTCTTCTTCCTTACCTCCTTACCTAAGTTCTGAGAGGCTGTTTCACATGTTGCATTTTCATATTTAGTTGTTTCCATGGGAAGGCGAATTTGTTCTGTTCCATCTTCCTGGGAAGCATAAATCTGCCACGGTACTTTGGTGTGCATCCCTTCCTGGACTGTTTTCTAGATAATATTTCAGATTGCTTCTTATACATAAAACAATGATAATATTTCATTCCTTGAAATAGTCTTTCCATTATTCCTTATCTTGGAGTTGGTTTCCCCTATACATAACTATTCTCCCTTTCTGCATATCTATGATAAGTTTCTTAGAAAAACAGGAAAATGGATTCAAAATATTTTTAAGATTATATTTTATTTATGTGTATGCATGTGTATATCTGTGTGTGTGTCTGCCACATATGTATGGTTATACACAGTGGCCAGAAGAAAGGATCTGATTTCATGAAAATGGAGTTACAAGTGGTTATGAGTGACCCAACTTGGGTGCTGGGCAATCAAACTTGGGTCCTCTAGGAGAGCAGCAAGGGCTCGTAGCTGTGGGGCCATCTCTGTAGTGCCTGGGTACCATTTGTTTGAATAGTCAAATTGGCCCAGCCAATAAATATATGTCCTTTGTATGCCAATTACAAAAATTTGCAGTTCTTAAAGACATTTTTCAGTAAACCATTTTAATACATAGGCCATAGAAATTGCTGGGAGAGAGATTAGCAGCAGGATTACTTCTGATTCCTTGTGAATTGTGTTCATGTCACTTGTTTCCAACTTGTTTCCATTCTTTTCTTGATGATTTGTCAAATGTTTTGAAACTTGAAGCATAGTGATGTATACAATTTGATTTTAGTTTTAAAATTTAAACAAGTATTCTTTTTGTTAGCATTACCCATATTCCCTTTATGCTAGTACTTTGCTCAGAACATCTTTGGATATAGTCTGTGAAATAACTATAGACATATAGTTGCTTTGGTTTTTTAGTTGTACTTATGTATGTGACCTTATAATTTATGGAGACTTTTTAAAATATAGGGAACTGTGAGAGTTAGCTTCAGCTGTCAATATGACACAAGCTCAGAGTCATTCGTGAAGGAGGAATATAAACTGAAGGACTTCTGAGATCAAATTGGCCTGTGGCTATATATATATATATATATATATATATATATATGGCATTTTCTTAATTACTAATTAATGTAGATGGGCCTGGCCCACAGTGAGGAGTGCCTTTCCTGGGCAGGTGGGCCTGGGCTGTATCAGAAAGGCAGTTGAGACAGCCAATAGGTGCAAGCCAGCAAGCAGCCCTGGAAGCAGAATCCTCTGTGGTCTCTGCTTCTGTTCCTGTTTCCAGGTTTCTTTTTTTTTATTATTATTATTTATTTTTGCATGTGTATGAATGTATTGTCTGCATGCAGGTCTGTGCACCCATGTCGTGCAACGCCGCGGAGGTCAGAAGAGGGTCTCGGATTCCCCTGGAACTGGAGTTCTCCTGGAATTGGAGTTACAGACTGTTCTTAGCCGCCATGTGGGTGCTGGGGATCGAACCCGGGTCCTCTGCAAGAGCGTCGGTACTCTTAACCGCTAGGCTATCTCTCCAGCCCCTGTTTCCAGGTTTCTAACTCAAGGTCCTGCCAGGGCTTCCCACAAATGATGGACTGTAAATTGTATTGTGCATAAACTCTTTCCTTCCAAAAGGTGTTTCTGGTCCAAGTGGTTTTATCACACCAACAAAAAGCAATATAATATAAGGGTATAATTTCATTTATTTCTGTATAGTTAATAAAGTGATTCTCCACATTTTAACATGCTTCATTGTATATGTACATGTGTCTTATTTGAGTAATTAAGAGATTTTGTGTATAATCACTTCTAATTGAGTGTGATATGACCATCAAAAATAATTTCTAAATACAAATACAACTACCAGCAAAGACCAGTGTGCTTAGCTACAAGTGGGAAGAACCTTCCTTCGTGTATGCAATCACAGTGCTGCATTTATGTTACCTTAGCACACCATGTGAGATATAAGCCATCATGTATTTTGTATGGCTGTTCACAATGGGAAACAATAAGCTACATTTTCCTTTACAACCCCTAGGATTAGGGGTTTGCTAGGTTTTGGACAAAAATGAGCTGAGGAACTCTAATCAGGTCATGTGAGCATAAGAAGATAAGCTTTGCTAGCAGGCTGAGTGTCTAAGATTCAATTGGATAAAGATAGGCCTTTATACAGATCAGTGAGGCTTAAGCACATGCTGGTTGGATCTTTCAGACAGCCATTATTTCAGTGAAAAAAATCTCCAGACAGACCCAATGATACAGATAAGTGAAATGCCGCATTTGTATACAATTCATATTCATTATTAATAAATTGAAATTCTTGAGACAAGAATTAAGTTATCCTTCATCTAAGTGATTTGTTTCTACCTTATGTCTAAGGTACTTAATTTGAGGTTAAGAATGATATTGCAATATAATAGATTTCTCTTCCATGAGCATTGGTTTAATACATTAAAATTATTCTCAGTGAAGATTCATAGAGTTCAGCAGTCTGCAAAAGAATCCAAAAACATAAAAGTAATGTTTAGGGGATGTAGATCATTTTTAAGTATTTCTGCCACAAATTTTATTGATTAAAAACAGGGAAGATTTCTCTTACTTTGCATAATGCCAAGATATGGTAGATTATGCTACAAAGTTTCCCATTTTAAAATTAATACTGTAAAAAATCTATCTGAGAACTGTCCTACAAAACAAAATTATATTGTCTTAGCATTTTGAAGATCAAAAGTTAAATCTCTGTGTGCAGGCACATGATAAGGTATCTGGGGACTGGTTCCGTTCAAGGGCTTTGGAGGCTTCATGACAGCCCTTTCCAGTCACTTAGCAGTTGTGACACTCCCTAGCCCAAAGTGCAGCATCTCAGCATGTCCACGCTCCACCATCCCATCACCCCTCCTTTCCTCATCAACTCCAGACTTCTCTCTTTCAACCCCTTGATGACAATGGGTTCACCTTAGTAATTCAGGAAAAATTCCACAATTCGAAGACCTTGAACCCAATCATATAAGCCAAGCCCATATTGCTATATAAGGTAAAACATACACAGGTTCAGGGGATTAAGGTTGGGGGTATCTTTGGGGGTCATTTGGACTACTACGCCTAAGGAATATTAAAGTATATGAGTAAAATGAACAAATGATCAAAGACTAATGTCCACCATTAATGATAGCTCACTGGCTGGCCACGTTCTCTTCCGTGAAAAGCTGCTCAGAGCTCAGAGAGACAGAGAGCATGTGGACAGATCTGCAGTTGACTTGATTTCCATTCATTCCTTTTGCTTTCAGAAATTTATAAGAGACTTCTCAGCTTATTCAGGGTTTTAGCCACATGCTCAAATTCATTCATCCATCTCTGGAACAAAATATAATGAACAGGTCATATTCATAGTATTATGGAATCCAGGCAGACTTCAGCTTTTTTATGTTAACATTCAATATCATGGGAATTGTGTTTAATTTGTACAAGTCCCGTCCCCCCCTCAACTGACCCTGAAGCTGTGTAGAACATTTTGAAGAGATGTTAACAACACAGATTCTAATTCAGAGGTTCTGTGGAGGTCAGCTATCTGTATTTTAACAAGTGACGCCTGGTGACTCAGAGTCAAATACTTGAGATAGATGTTCCTTAAAAATACTTCTGCCATCTGTGTAAATGACAAGGGGTAGCCCTGACACCTTGAAAGTGAGGATGCCTTTGAGTGACAGGATGGATTCTAGATTAAGTGAGGCTGAGTTAGAAAATATTTTGCTTCCCTGCATGTCAATGAGTGCACAATCACACAGTTAATACACCACAGTGTGAGATAAAAAGACAGTGGTGCAGTCCTGGTGAAGTTGAAAGAAAAGGCAAATGGCAGCACAGAGTAGGGGAGACATTTTTTTCTTAGGGCATTGGAAGTTCATTTTCCTTATTTTTGCTGTCACTCATGGAATAAACCTTGGGATGTGGGCACTCTAGGATCTGGTCACCATCAGAAATACTGGCACAACCTGCTGATATTGTCATCAACCTCTGAGCTGTTTAAGAGTGAGAGCTCATTTTATAAATGTGGTAGACATACATAATCATTTTATAGAAAGTGTTCTGTTAGTAAAAGAAACAAAATATTTCCTCCATTCCTCTTCCTTAGCTCCCTCCCTTCTCATTCTCCTTCCTTCTTCCCTTTTTACTATTCTTTTCACTTCTTTGGTCTTTCTTTATTCCCACTTCTTCTTTATTTTTTTCTTTCCTGGGTCCCTTTCACAGACTGACTCAAGGCATCTAAGATATTTTGTTCCTAATCCCTATTCAATTCATTGGGATTTGGGAGTGCATACATAGCAGATTTTTGCTAATTTTTTAATATTTTATTGAAGTTTTGTGCATTTCATACTTCACTTCTCAGTTCAATCCAGACTCATTTCCCCCTCCATGCCTCCACCCCTTCCAAGTTCATGCAGTCTGCCATACATGTGCTGTATCCCCTTCTGAGTCTTCTCAAAGTTTTTCTTTTTTTTTCAAAGTTTTTCAAAGCAGAGGATTATGGATTATTATTTTTTGGAGGGGGGAACTCTACTGCTTCAGTCAGTTCCTTGACCCAGTTCTTTGGTTGTTGTTCTTCCCTCCAATCTGTATTGTTTCAGCATATGCATTTATATATGTCATGCATGTACTACAATCCTGAAAATAAACTGTATGCTATTTCACATTTTTCTGTTTTAATTTTGTATTGCTCTAAAATATGCAAACATACCCTCCACCCTTTATAATCTCCACAATTATAAAGTCTGAAAATAAATAGTAGGTTAATTCTAGAGCTGGTTAAGGGATTCGGATTCTAAGAGCACAGTTGATTTTGTATAAAGAGAAATATAACATTAATGTTACTCAGTTTGCCTTACAAGTAGGTACTTAGAATGACAAACCCCAGAAAGAAATAGAAACACTGAAAAGATCCCATGCTGAAATGAAAAACAAAACAGACCGGGGAAACAAGGAGCTACAAGAAGAGAATAAGCTCCAAGAGGAAGTGGAAATACTGTAGAAATCACTAGATGAAAAGAAAAAAGGAAATTGAACACTCATCCAATCAGTAGGAAAGGATGGGAGAAAGCCTCAGAAGCAGATTAGATGAAGCAGAAAATAGAATATCATACGTGGAATATATCAGGGAAAAACTGGAAAGCTTAAACAAAGATTACAAAAAAATAAAAAATAAAAAACAGAAGAGTGGAACAATCAGGTCTAAGAAAAGCTAGAGACTTATTGAGAGATTAAGATGCATTGTTAATGAGCTAACAAGATCATGAAGGGCTCTATAAACCATTCAAGGGAGTTATTACTCTGTCTAGCAGCAATTAAGAGCTGATCAGTTGTAGAGACAATATTGATGGAAGTGAACCAGGGGCAGGGTTACAATTATGGGGGCTCTTGTCCCTTGCCAGGGTTACTAAGTAGGTGTGTGGTTACTGTTGAGACGGGGACACAGGTGAGGACAAGAACTGAGGACAAGGTGAGGATGATCTCTACTTTTGTGATGTTTATTTATGCATATAAACTTTTTTAGAGTTTATTTGAATGAAATGCCCAATCAATTTTCTTAAATTTGAGATATTTGAGTCTTTTGCATAAGAACCATTTTTATTGAGCATTTGCAGCAGTTTTTGTAGTACTAATGGGTTATGAGGAAAAGTTTAATAGTTTACATCAATGTTTCTGTCCATTTTGTTCCAATAAAATAATGAGATGAACAATCTTTTCTGCACGATAGCAAAATGTTCCATGAGAAATAAGGAGACATTTGTAACTGTTATGTCCAGGGGTCTTTGGTACCCCAGGGGTCGTCTAGCCCAGTCATTTATTTGATAGATGCAGTGGTACTCATCTAGTCTTTGAATACTACTATGATTGTATTTTATAATTGTTTACATGGATTAACTTATCCCCCCATATAAAAAACATTTTCCTCCTCCTCCTCCTCTTCTCCTTCTCTTTCTCTTTCTCCATCTCCTTCTTCTTGTGTTCATAAGGCAACCTGACAGAATCCATTTGCAGGTTAAAGGACAACTTCCAGGAGTGAGTTTCTCTTTCCATTAAGGGCTCTGTGCAACAGACTCAGGCCATTAGGCCTGATTGACAAATAATTTTATTTTCTGAGCTGAGTCATCTTGCAGGCCCACCAGGCAACCCCTCAAATATTACTTTTTATTCTTTCCTTTGGCTTGAATTATTTTATTTCCCTATAAGGAAATATTTCTATGATTTTTCAACAAATTTTATTACTATTGAAAGAATGATGGTTTTATTCTAAAAATCATATTGAACAACTTTTGTATTTATTGATTTATATCTCATTTCATTAGGTATTTTACACAGCTGGAAATTATATATATATATATATATATATATATCCCATAAAACATAAAACAACAAGGTATCATAGTCCAATATTTAGGTTTGATGATATAAAATCAACAAGTCATAAAGTTAGAATCTTTGATTTAGAATTTTGGCAAAGTTATAGTATGATACCATTTCAATTGTGGTTATTTTTAATGGGGAAGTAAGACTGGAATAGAGAGTCAGGTAAGTTGAAAAAGCCACATGACTGACCAGATTAATCTATATTGGCTAATTTCCTCTCTGACTCTCATATACTTATTTATGAGCAGGTTCTCAATCTCATGTGCCATTTGTTTTTTGTTTGTTTGTTTGTTTGTTTGTTTGGTTTTGGTATTTTTGAGATAGGGTCTCCCTTTTAGTACCAGCTGTCCTGGAGCTCGCTCTATAGACCAGGCTTGCCTTGAACTCAAGTGCCTCCTGAGTGCTGGGATTAAATGTGTGCCACACCTGGCTATGTGCCATTTGTTTAATAAAATATGCTAAATATATGTTTTAAAAACAGCATAGTGACCCAGCCATACCACTCCTGGGCATGTACCCACAAGACTCATCTTACCGCAGAGATACATGCACAGCCATGTTTATTGCAGCTCTCTTCACAATAGCAAGGAGCTGGAACCAACCCAAGTGCCCCTCAACTGAGGAGTGGTTAGAGAAAATGTGGTACATCTACACAATGGAGTTCTATGCAGAGGTAAAGAAAGATGACATCATGACCTTTGCAGGTAAATGGATGGAGCTAGAAGACATCATGCTGAGTGAAGTAACACAGTCCCAGAAAAACAAAGGACGAATGGTATCCCTCATTTGTGGATGCTAGCACCAATTACCTAATTGTATGGCAAACTAAGCAAAGTCAATGTGGTCTGAAAACAACTGTGCTCTTATATTGTAGAATCCCTTAAAAATAAACAAATAAAGAGAAAAATATCATGAACATTGAAAAAACAAAACAAAACAAAAACAAAAAAAATAAAAAAAAATAAAAAGAGCATAGTAAAATCATTTCATGCACTACTCATTCCAGTAATCCAAAGGAAGTTAAATATTTCATCAGTTCATGCCATAAAACCAGTCACTGAAAAATCCAGAACTGGGGCCACATATTCTGAGAGTCAATATGTGCAGATTTGGATGCCAAATCAAAGGGTTTCAACTGTGGATTTGACACGAACAGCGAGAAAATGACATCATGTGGTAGGAAATCAAGTATGTTTACCACACATTTTTCATTTTGTTATTGTCTTTTGTTCTTCATCGAGTAAATGGAAAATATGATGTCATAGAAATGTAACCCTCAATAAAGTGCTGGCTTTGCAAGCTTGAGAACCTGAATTTCCTTCCCCCAGAGACCCATGTTGAAAAAAATAACAATCAAAAACCATAAAAGCATAGTGTGGTGGCAGACCCTTGTCACCCAGTGGTCGGGATGAAGAACAGGCTTTCTGGCCAGCTGGCTTAGCCTACTTGCTGAGTTTCAGACTAGTGAGAGACCCTGCCTAAAAAAAAGGGTGATCAGCAGTGGAACAATGACAACTAAGATATCTTCTGGCCTCCACACAAATGTGTGTGCACACCTATGTATGGATTTATGCTACACATATGTGTATACATAGTATACAACCTAGTCATATAAGATGCTGTACGTGTGTGTGTGTGTGTGTGTGTGTGTGTGTGTGTGTGTGTGTATGAGAGAGAAAGAAAGTGTGCAGTTTCCCCATGGTTTTCTTCATTGCTTCAAAGCCATAACAAGGAAACATCAATCATTTGGTAATGGCTGGCTTTCTTTTCCTATACACAACTGGATGCTTATATAGCATCATAAATAATGAGATGCTTTGAGCTACACACACACACACACACACACACACAAAATAACACCAAGATCCCTGGGACAGAAGGGAGTAGCAAAGCATTTTATAGGTACAGATTAAACTAAGGCTGCACTGTGTCCTGAGCACTGACCCACTTGTACAGGGTTCTGGTGGGGAGGAGGACAGGCACTATCAGCATGGCCTCCTTCCTTTGTCAGGCTCTGCAAGGAACCTTAATAAATATCTCCAAAATGAGATAACAGCTATTAGAAATACTTCAGGTTGTTCTCAGGTTTAAGTTCCTCAGGCATTTTGCATTGTTCACTACTTTGTCCTCTCTCAGGATTTTCAATGTTTCAAAGTCTACCCAAAGGTAACCCTGCATGTGGATGGCCAGGCTGCTCTCTCCATGAGTGGACTATGCAGGTTCCTAAAAAGTCTGAAGAATGACTTAACCATCCTTCTACCTTGGATTGGCAAGAGAATGGAAACAGAGACAAAGGACTTATGGGAATGAGACACTGACACATTTTTCAGTTCTTCAGGAAAAAAGTAAATGAAAGTATTTCATTGTCTGCATTATTATGTAAAAACCAGCAGCAACATACAAGACATAGGCATAGGAAAAGATTTCCTAAATCAGACAGCAGCTGCACAGAAAATAAGGTCAACAACTGATAAGTGGGACCCTATTAAACTCAAGAGATTTTGTACAGTGAAAGAAACAATTGGGGCTGGAGAGATGGCTCAGCGGTTAAGAGGACTGACTGCTCTTGCAGAGAACCCAGGTTCGATTCCCAGCACCCACATGGTGGCTAAGAACTGTCTTTAACTCCAGTTCTGGGGGAATCCGATGCCCTCTTCTGACCTCCACTGCATTGCACAACACAGGTGCATCAACCTACATGCAGACAGTACACGCATACACATAAAAAATAAACAAATTAAAAAAAGAAACAAAGAAATGAAGAGAAAACACACAGAGTGAAAGGAAACCTTCACCAGTGATACATCTGATAGAGCATTAGCATCCAGAGTGTTAACTACTCAATAACCTACTCAAAGAACAAAGGAGGAAGAAAACAATTTACCCACTCAAAAGAGTAAAGAGCTGAATAGAGACTTCACAAATGAAGTAGTAAAGATGGCTGAGAAACATTTTAAAAAGTGTTCAACATCCCTAACAATTAAGGAAATGCAAATTAAAGTCGCCTTAAGATTTCATCTTACTCTGGTAAGAGTAACTATGATCCAGAAAACAAAGGATACCACCTGCTAGAGAATTTGTGGGGAAAGGGGAATACTTATCCACTGCTGGTGGGAATGCAAATTCATGCAACCCCTATGGAAAGCAGTGTGGAGAGCTCTTAAGAAACTGAAAATGAGCCTACCACCTGACCTAGTCATACCACTCCTGGGTATCTACACGCAAGACTCTTCCTATCGCAGAGATACATGCACAGCTATGTTTATTGCAGCTCTCTTCACAACCCTAGTGCCCCTCAACCAAGGAATGGATAGAGAAAACGTGGTACATCTACACAATGGAATTCTGTGCAGCTGTAAAGAAAGATGACATCATGAACTTTGCGGGTAAATGGATGAAATTCGAAGCCATTATGCTAAGTGAAGTAACACAGTCCCAGAAAAAACAAATGGAGAGTGGTATCCCTCATTTGTGGATGTTAGCATCAAATCCCTAGTTGAAAGGCAAGC
This sequence comes from Rhizomys pruinosus, assembly GCA_009823505.1. Classification (NCBI taxonomy): domain Eukaryota; kingdom Metazoa; phylum Chordata; class Mammalia; order Rodentia; family Spalacidae; genus Rhizomys; species Rhizomys pruinosus. Next base: position 4,355,354 of record VZQC01000816.1, on the reverse strand, counting down.
TGACCAAAGTTAATGTTATATTGCTTTTTATCTGAAGGCAACTGTGCTGTTATAATGTGATTCCCTTAACAGGCTCTAGAATTAGCTTAACCACTTATTTTCATACTTTTAAATTATGGTGTATAGGTGGAGGGTGTGTATTCATGTTTTAGAGTAATATAAAATTAAAGGGAAAATGTGAACTCCTAAACATATTTTGTAATTAACATACAGTTTATTCCCAGAGGTCATAATTTTGCTATATGTGTGATGTATGTATGGGCATATTTTGGAGCAATACAAATGGGAGAGAATAACAATGACAAAAGGACTGGGTCAAAGAACTGACTGGAACAGTTAACTTCTGCCCAAACAATAAAGAAAATCTTTAAAAAGACTGAAAAAAAGATGCAAGACATGTATGACAGAACACATGAACTGGGGTGGTGGGGTACATGGAAAGGGAATGTGTCTAAATTGGACTGAGAAATGATGTATGAAATACACAAAACACCAAAAAATCTTATTAAAAAAAAAGAATAAAATAAAACTTTCAATCCTGGGCAGGTGAGGTGGCTTAGTCAGTAATTGCAGCTGCTGCCAAGCCTGATGATCTAAGCTTGATCCTGGAACCCACATGATGTAAAGAGATAATCAATTCCCATAAATTTTCCTCTTATCTTTGCATATGTGCACACACACACACACACACACACACTAAATAAAAAATGCAAAAAAAACTAATTTTTCAACCCAAACAGACCTTATAATTTTGATATAGTAACAACTTAGGTGAGTGAATAAATAGAAATAAAAATGTAAAATACTAGATCGTAAGTAATTGATAGGGTTGTGAATGACTGTGAAGCTACCGGGAGAATAATGTTAGGGGCGTCGTGTTTGCGGCAGAGTGAAGAAACATCAAAAACTTGGATTTCACGGAAGACTGGTTGCTCTACTTAGGTAGCTTTTGTGGATTTCAAAGAGTATTAAAAGTCTGTAAAGTAAAACTTGATATAGTACTTGCCTCTATTGCAATAGCAAGAGAAGTATTACATTCTTTACAAGAAAATTTCTAAACAGCAACATGGCTCCCCATTCAGCAGAAAGTATCCTTATTGTGAAAGGCAAAGTACTGTGAGTTAGGTGGAATGGATGGGAGATACTACCCAGAAGGAAGGGAGTCTTACATGGTTCCATCCCTGCTTAGGAAAGAGAACAGATAAATACAGGCACTCGTAGTACAGAAGAAGCCATTACTAGTCCCCTGGGTGGGCCCTTCTACATGGTGCTGAAGCACAGGACCAATAGGAACTAGACGGAATGATGAGGAAAAGCGGGTGATAACACTGAGAAAGAGTCAAACTATTTTAAGACTTCAGAAGAGCATTTTGTAAATTCCTGACTTTCCATCTAAAGGTAAGAGAGAAAGAGGAGAGAGATTAAAAGAGGGAGGAGTAAGAGAGGAGTGAAAATGAAAGGGGGTGACAGAGCTGGAGTGGCAGAGTTGTTAAAGGCTTTAAAACAAACAGAGCCTTCCTTGTACAGAAGTAACCTTAATGACATCCACACACTACATACAATCCTGCTGAGCATTCTGAAGTTGAAACCTCAGAAAAGAAAGATGTGAAATAATTTTATAATCATCAAACACTTGAATGCTGAAGGGGAAAGTCAAAATGGTGAAGGATTGACCTGGAGAGTCAGAGAAAATATTTGTAAACCATTCATCCACAAAAAGATTAATATCAGAATACATAAGAAATTAAAAAAAAACAGCAAATGCACAAATTGGCCATTAAAATGAACAAATGACCTGGGCGTGGTGGTGCATGCCTTTAAACCTAGCACTTGGGAGGCAGAGGCAGGTGGATCTTTGTGAGTTCAAGGACTGTCTGAACTCACCTGTCTCACATGGTGAGCTCTGGGCCAGCTGGGACTAAAAGGAGACCCTGTCTCAAAAAGACAAAAAAATGAACAAATGATTCCAACTGACACTACTGAGAGACAGACAAATGGCTTTTATGAGAAACCTGCTCAGAGCTCTCAGTAATCAAGGAACTACAGAAGATCCCACAAGTAGGAATCATCTCACCCCAGGAGTAACAGCTGTTAAAAAGGAAACAAAATAGAACAAATGAAAGAGAGGATATTGAAAAAAGGGGGGGGGGCATTCTCATGAGCCACCAGAGGGAGTAGGAATTATAGAGCAACTCTCAAAAGCCACATGTAGGTCCTCGAAAAAACAAAATCTGATACAGCCCAGGTAGTCCAACAACGGCAGTCTATACTCTGACAAGGCTGAAATCCCCTTAGCTGTTCAACACTAAAGTGGACTGTTAGATTTGTGTGTTGACTCACAATGTGAACTCCTTCCCTAACAAGGAATACCATGTTGAAGAGTTCCCATGCATCTGCTCTGAGGGTTTCCAGGAGAGGTCCCTACACAGAATGTGTATATTTTGCTGACAACAATCGAAAGTATCCACAGTCTCAATGTCTCATTCTCAGTCTTATATCTATGATTTTTCTACATTCTTTCTTTTCATAATTTCTTTTGTGTCTCTCTGTGTGTTTGTGTATGCGTGTATGTACCACCCCATATATGTGGAGGTCATTGGGCAATTAATGGGAGTGTTTTCTCTTCTACTATATGAACCCTGAGAATCAAACTCAGGACATCAGGCTTGGCAGCAGATGTTGAGCTCTCTCTCCAGCACAACATGTGATGTGTTCTTATGTATGAAACTTAGAGAATGTAAACTTGGCAAAGAAATCAGGCATGCTGCATGCTGAGGAAGAGTGAATAATTTGGAATAACAGTGGTCTGCTCAAGCTAAGTCAACAAAATTCTGTAGGTTATGTATTCATTTATAATGAGTAAATATTGAAAATGTTTAATTTGATTTTGAACCAAAATAGCTTAAGTTTGCCACCTAGCCCCCTAAAACACATAATATAAATGTTCATTGCTGTGTTTCTCCAGGCTGAAATCAACACTGAGTTTTTAAATGTTTGCATGGTGGGGGGGGCACACTGAATATGTCTAGCCTCTAAACTGTATGTGGTTATAATCAGTTTTCATTCAAGGGATTTCTTATATGCACTTTATGATGAATTTGATTCTCTTAAAATGTTAGTGCCTTTGGAAAACAGCTTTAGATGAGAATAAAAAGGTGCACAATTATGATATCCATTTTTATCAGCTTTCTACTATAAACAGTTAATCAGTATTTTACAAAAGTCATGCATGAGAGGTGTGCTATCTGTAGATATATGCCTGTGTCACCTGCCCCTGCTGCATAAGGCTTTTAAGCTCAGACTTCAAGTTTATCGGGATCACATGCCTCATTTGGCATCTTTGTCAAATGGCCCATGATTTATTATACACCCTGAGGTCTAGCTTGCCACTCAGTCGGCAGCCCCCAGATGGCTCTGGAAATTCTCCCAAACTGTAGTGTTTTCTAGAAGATCAGATTCAGAGTTTTATGCCTGCTTCCAGACTTTTTATATTGTTAAGCATTTCTCAATTCAATTATACTAAGGTCATTATTCAGCATGATTCCCCAACTTCAATGAACAGAGGAGACTAGCAACGTGCCATTAGCCAAGCCAAGAGAAAACTCTACTACAGTTACAAGATCCCAGGCATCTAAATTGTTTTAAGAGTTGCCTAAGGCCAATTTTATTGATAATTCAGCATATTTAAAATAGGGTGTGACAAATGCACTGTCAAGGTGAAAAATATTCTTGGTCAAATGAGTTTGAGAACTGCTATGTGACACACACCTAAAAGAATGTGTTTCCATTGCTCAGAGGGGTGGCTGACCTCCAGGCCTCGGAAGACACAGCGGATGCTCACAGAAATTGAAAGCTTACATTTTATTTAACCCTTGCCTGCTTCAAGTTAACACATTCATTTCTTGTGTACACTTTACTTCTATCTGGCTGAATGATTATTAAGATGAGCTTTTACAAGGGCGAAATCATTTTAATGTTTGATATACCAGATGTAGATATCTCAATACTATTTCCTGAAATTGCTCTATTATGTCAGAGATCATGTTTGCTGGTGTAGGTGGGAGATTAGAGTGTGTGATTTCTCAATCCATTTTCAATAAAAGTCAAAATAGAAAACCGATTTAAAGGAGTTGGACTGTGCTTTGGATGTTTGAAGGACAAAACACAGTGTATGTCACACGCCACTAAAGACTGAGCTGGCTTTTGAAATTCCCGCTATCAGGAAAAGACCATATAAAAGCCACTCGGGTCACATTCTGCCTCTCAAACATTTTAATTAGTATAAACTCATGAGCCATATGTAAAACAAGTGGAAAGATGATTCTACAAAAATAAGTGTGTGAAAATGTAATGTAATCTAAATGAAAGAATCCAGTCAGTGTTCAACAAAGCTCTGTGGATATTTGGCTCTTTCCAGAAATCCCAGTGACTGAGAGTATATAGAGACCAGAAAATATTGGATATTTAGTACTGCTAATAACATAGTATATTAGGGAGGGCTAAGGTTCTATTATTTCTGAGAATTATAAATGTTTGAATTGGGTTTGATAAGCCTGTGCTCATAAGAAAACAATGAGAAAAAAAGAACACCAATTTGTGTTGGTCAGGCCTTGATTGTAGAACTGGGAAGAGTTAAAGTAGGTTATGATCAAAATAAAAGCATTTTTAGCAAGGATTATCTATGTGGTTTTTGTTATAGAAACTAATATGCTCTAAATGGAAAAAAGGAGATCTATGCGGGTTTGTTTGCAGAAACTAATAAGGCATTATCTAAATACAAAAGGAGAAGAGAAGAGGTCATTACTAAGCAAACTCTTAGGGATCTAAGCCCTTGAATGATGGCCATTCTGTTGTCACTACACTATTCCCCTGCAACTCATTGCTGGTCAAATGTGGCATGATGGTTAATATATGTGTAGGAGACACACCTTTGGATATGTCCAAAAAGGTTGAACTGCAGAAGACCCACTCTAATGTATTTTGAATGTGAACTGTCTCAGAAGCTCATATAGGCTCATGTGTGAATGTGAAATGTCTCATATAGGACCAACTGCTTGGTCCCCAGGCATTGGTGTTATTTGGGAAAGTTGTGGACCCTTTAGGAGGTGAGGGCTACTTGAATTAAGTCAGTCACTGGAGGCTGCTCTTGAGGTTTTATAGTCTGGCTTGGTTGCCTGTAATGATCCTCTCAATTTGTGGGCCAGAATAAACCTTTCCTTCCTTAAATCACCTTTGGCAGGCATTTTATCACAGCAACAAGAAAAGTAACTTGTACATACCCTTAATACACATGGTTCCATCCCCAGAACTGGGGGTAAAAAGAGGAAAGGGGAAAGCCTGGGAAGCATTGAGATTCCTTTGCTTCCTAATCTAGTGAGATGTATGCAAGTAGGTAGGATCTCTGAGCAACTGTGTGCCCTTAAACTATGGGCCCAGATAAATTAAGTTGCTCTTGTCATAGCAATGAGAAAATAACATACAGTCAGTAGGTATTACATTTCTGGCAGTGAAATGGAGGAATAAACAAATAAGACACAAGGAAAAGGTTCATGTCAGCTGCCTTTTATTAATTTATTTGGTTGTTTTTCCTTCAGTGCTAAGTCTCAAATCCAGGATTTTGCACAAGCTAGTGCTCCATCACTGAACTATAACCTCCTAGACACCTTTCAAATATGATACAGGAAGAAACCCACAGTTATGTTGGGCAGGATTTTAACCTATGCCCCATTGGGTTGCTAGTTAGAAACAGATATGTAACACTCGTGCTCAACACAGGTCATGTATACAGGTAAGATTTTCATCATATTGAAGAATTGAAGCCTTGGCTGACTGACAGACTTGAACATTGGCCTTTCATAAACAGTTACTGCTTCTAGGTCACATTTCAGAATGCCTAGCTATATGAAATTCTTACTTGAGACAGTTCATGATTCTTCATGCTTATTTGGTTACAAGAAAATGAAGAAAAAAGTAATTTCTTATCATGATATCAATATATGTTTATGGGGGAACATGATAACCACAGCCAAAACTTTCCCTTGGAAATATAGGCAGTGCTCCTTAGCAAAAATCACATGTACCATGCAGGGGTGGGTTAATAAGCCTTTTATTCTGGACAACAAAATAAACTGTCAGGGATTCATTTGTTGAATTTCTTTTTATGCATTATCTATCTATCTATCTATCATCTATCTATCTATCTATCTATCTATCTATCTATCTATCTATCTATCTCTATATCTATCTATCTACTTATCTATCTATCTATCTACCATCTATTATCTATCTATCATCTATCTATCTATCTACCATCTATTATCTATCTATCTATCTATCTATCTATCATCTATCTATCTATCTATCTATCTATCATCTATCATCTATCTATTATCTATCTATCCATCTACCTATTTATCTATGTATCTATCTATCATCTATCTATCTATATCTATCAATCTATATCTATCTATTATCTATCTATTATCTATCTATCTATGTATCTATCATCTATCTATCTATCTATCTATCTATCATCTAGCTATCATCTATCTATTATCTATCATCTATTTATCTATCATCTATCTATTATCTATCTATCTATCATCTATTTATCTATCATCTATCTATCTTCTATCTATTATCTATCTATCTATCATCTATCTGTCTATCTATCTATTATCTATCTATCTATCCATGATCTATCTATCTATCTATCTATTATCTACCATCTATTTATCTGTCATCTATCTATCATCTATCTTTTATCTATCTTTCTATCATCTATCTATCTATCTATCTATCTATCTATCTATCTATCATCAATCTATCTATCATCTATCTATCATCTATCTATCTATCCATCTATCTTCTATCTATCCATCCATTCAGACATACATGCATATCTACAAGTGTAAAGCTGTTTGCTGATTCTTCCCCTCACAAGCATGGTTGACACACTTCTATGGGCTTCTTAAAGCAGAATTTTGCTTAGAAAACACACCTATCTTAAATGTGTTTGCTCTTTTGCTGGCCCCTCTGCCCCTCCTTCTAGCACAGACCTCCTAATGGATGATACTCAGAAACAACTCTGGTGCTCAGCCTCACTAAGGATTCTCTCTTTCAGAGCCATGGATGGCAATTTCTGAAGTTTCAGAAGGAGTATTTCACTTACTGCTTCAGGGCTCACCTTGGTTGACTCAGTCTGTTTTCCCAAAGCACATCTCCTGAGCTCCCTGAAGTCTTTGTGGGATGGCTTGCCATGGGCAGTGTTCAGCTTGTCCCAGATCATTGCAAGAAATAACTATCAAAAATTAATAATTTGATTTTCCTGAGAATTTTTTCCTAATGCTAATATAGGTGTTGTCATGCTATCTGCTTTAAGACAGCAGGAGCTATTTTTACCTAATTTTAGTAAAATATGATCAACTTTCCACCTAAAGAGGTCAAGGCCTAGAGTATCTCGCTGTCCCACTGAGCTTAGAATCTGCTATTTATGGATCTCCATGTCCTGTTGATGTGGGTGGAGAACTGGTTTGCCTGTGAGTGCTTGTGACAGCAACAACACACACAGTACAGTGGCTTAATGGAGACCTGTATTTTTGCTCTCATGTTCAGAGTATTCATTGACAACATGGGTCAAGACAGCAATGCCCACCATGAAGTGTGTACCTGTGTGTCACCATGTCTGTGATCTTCCATTACACAGCGGTCTTGTGGGATGACATGACTCCAGGCACTGAATCAGATAGAGAAATGGAGAGGCTTGGGGCAATTCCTGCTTGAAAATTACTCACTAGAAAGTGCCCAGTCACTTTTGTGGATTTGGACTGGGGGTGGGATATTGAAATATTTTGTTACTTAAGTGCCAAGTGACTAAGAATGTGAATCAGGGAAAAACCAACAAAACTATAGATGATCCAAATGGATTGTCAGTCACATGTCAGATGTCACCTGCCACATTCAGTAGGGGATTTATGCAGTCTACCCATCTAAGCAGGGACATCTGGAAATTATGGGGACACAGGATATCCTATGGTTTTACATTCTACTCTCAAAATTTTTTATATTTGCATTCCAAAATTGATGCTGTATTAGAAAACGAGTTTAAAACTAGTTTTAATCTGTGTGCACATGCTATGGATGTTTTTGAACTCCATTTGTAGATGAACCAAAATAAGTTTAAAAAGGTGTTTGTATTTCAACATTACTCTGAGTTTGACTGTAAGAAGCAAGGATATAAAGCTCTGTTTACATTTGATTTCCTATGGGGAAGGTCTGCCACAAACAAGGTAATGATTAGACCAGATTGGAATTTAATGTTAATTCTTGTTAGAATGGAAAGTAGCAGTTCAGAATATCTGGAGGCCACTGGGAATTGCTTCTATGTATGGCTAAACAGCCTTTTCTGTGATGACATGCTGACTAAATTAAACTGGCACACTCAAACCTCCCTGGAATTTGTAAGTGGCCCTAAACTAGAGCCAGCTTGCTGGGAATTAGTAAGTATTGCTAAGGGACAGACCAGGCAATGGAGAACCACCCTCAAGCATGAGATGAAACAGTAAGTGGGTTCCAAGTGCCTAAGAGAATGCAGCATGATGTATTTTCAGTTTTCTCCCTTTTAAAAAAATATTTATTTATTTATTTTTTATGTGTACGAGTGTATACTGTCTGCATGTAGGTTGGTGCACCAGTGTCGTGCAATGCTGCAGAAGTCAGAAGAAAGCGTCAGATTCTCCTGGAACTGGAGCTAAAGATGGTTCCTAGCTGCTATGTGGGTGCAGGGAATCGAACCCGGATCCTCTGCAAGAGCAGTTGGGGCTCTTAACCGCTGAGCCATCTCTCCAGCTCCTTCTCCCCTTTTCTTTGAAGTTCCATAGATTAGCAACTATAACCCATTACACATTTTCACAATATTATCATTTTACTATCCCTAATGCTAAAGATATAACATATAGTGTAATACTGGGAATAATATTAGAATGCAGGAAATTATAGGAAATTCCTGGCCATTGATCAGAGAGGAGTTATCATGTTCCTTTGAAGTTAGCTTGAACTTGAGTCAAATAAAGTGTGGCTGGTCATCTTACCTACAGCTTCACCCAGTAGGAACTGATAATTGCTAAACATGGCATATGGCAACAACAATATGGTTTATTGATATACAAGTGCGCATTTCTATTACAAAAACCTAAAATGCAAAATAGTACAAAATCTTAAAATCTTTGAGTTTGACAAATTGTTTCTAGTGTAAAATTCCAAACCTGAAGTCAAGTGATAGGGCACAACGAAGGTGCAAGAATACTAATCATATTGTACAAAGCTCCCTCCTTCAGAGTATGTAGATAAAGGGTATAGGAAATATAAATGGAATTTAAAGGTCGAATTTAGGTATTATCCTAAAGATATCTCATTATATATCTGCAAATGTATTCAAAATACTCTTGGTAGTATTCATAAACCCATTTGTGTAGTAAAAGCTCTTTGAAATCTCTCTAAAATTTTACTGCTGAAAATTATGGCCGAATTTGTCTATCTGTTTTTATAAATAAATTTGTATTAAAAACATAGCCATTCACTTTGGTAGTGTACGGTGCATAGCTGGGACTTTTTTTTTCTGAACCTACTGAGTTGAATACTTGTAAAAGAGACTTAATAACTCAACAAGCCTAGTATGTGAATCACCCAGCCCTTCACAGAGAGTTTGTTGCTCTGGATGAAAATGAGTGACAAAATACAATGCTTAACAAAAGTCCATTTTTGTATCTTCTCCCTCCCTCTCTATAAGTCAGATTTCTATTTCTCTAACCACACATATGAGATAATCTATTCAAAATCGGGAAGGTTTACTTGGGCTCACAGTTTTGGAGGTTCCTTTTTGTGGTCAGTTGCTGCCATTACTTTTGTGCCTGTGACGGGGCAGTCCATCATGGAGGCACCAACGTGTAGGGGAAGCTGCTTGCCTGCTCAATTGCAGCCCAGAAATATGAGAACAGGAGAATTCCTGGGCCTTGACATCCCTTTCAAGGGCAACTCTACCCTTGACCAGAAGATTCCAGTTAAGCCCCATCTCTTAAAGTTCCCACACGTCCCAACATCATCACAGACTGGGAAGCAAGCTGTTAACACATGGACCATTTGGAGACCTTTGAGATCCAAGTTACAGCATTCTGTCTTCTTTATACCCTGCCTGGAAGCACAGGTGAAATACATGTTATTGAATGCTCATCTATTTGTGCTATATAAGTGATAATTTTAACCATGATTAAGAGATTTCCATTTTCTAATTTTTTTTATTTTTTATTTTTTATTTTTATTGATGCTTTGTGTATTTCATACATCATTTTCCAATTCAGTTCAGGCATATATCCCTTTCCCTTCCCCCCACCCCACCCCTACCCATCCCAGATCATGCATTCTGCCGTAACTTTTCTGCATCTTTCTGTTTTTTTGTTTTGTTTTGTTTTCATTTTTTTAACAATAAGTGATAATTTGTGAGTACAAGCATCCTTCATGTAAAACCAATTTGAGAGCAGTTGTGTCCAAACCCACACAGCTCATGGGTCCCACCATCCAGCAGGGGGGGGCTTGTATGTTCAATCAAGTTGATCAAATGAGTGTCCAGTCTATATTGTTGTAGTTTCACCATTCACCCCAATCGCAGCTCTTACATTCTACCGCACCTCCTCTTTTCCAGATTGTTCCCTAGGCTTAGAAAAGGGGCACAGGTGGATGAGAAGCAAAACAGTCTACTTTCTCTGGAGCTGTTGTCTTGGTCTCTAGTCATTTCTGGCTGTTTTCTTTCATGGGCTGCCAGCTTGTCCAGGCATAACCTTTCGATCCTACTAATGAAGCACATGCAATTAGATATATAGGTATTTAAACAGTATAATATATAGCCTTTCGATCCTACTAATGAAGCACACGCAATTAGATATATAGGTATTTAAACAGTACTAATTGTTATGGTAGGTTACTTTGGTATAGACACAGATGTTTAGATGATATGTTAATCCATGAATTACATTTTCTTCTGTTAAGTATGACAGGGTCTTCGTGTGGTTTATAACATTTCCTAACCATTAGAGGATGTAAGCTTGTGGCATCAGCCATGGGTTATTCCTCCAAGGAGAGAGCTAATAGCCAATTAGATTTGGGATATACAGACATATGGCTGCCACTGCTGCACAGTATTTCCAGGCAGATGAGTTGTAGCTGGTGCTGACGGAGGAGTCTTGCTTGACTCAAGGAGACCTATATTTGCTTTATTGGTTTAGTGGCCTTTGAGTTCTAATAGGAAAAGAGGAAGTCCATTTTCTAATTTAAAAGATAGAATCCTTCATCAGGAATAAAAATAAGATTCTTCATTTCCACATATGTCATAGTTTTCCTCCACTGACCACCACTGAACAATCTTCCAATCACGGATTGCTTTATTATTTGCTTCTAGCTGACATCTACTTTTGCATGGTGACATCAGCAGAGGGATGTGCCTTCCAGGATTTTTGTTACATGGAATTATAAGTGCATTGAAAATATTTTATTCATGCTCCTAAAATATCAATAAACTAAGCTGGTGCTTTTTAATTTTGTTTTGCTTCTAAATATTTTACTTTTTATTATTTTTATTTTCTGTGTATGAGTGATTGCCTACATGTATCTAAGTGCACCTGTGTTGGACAATGCCCTCTCAGAGCTCAAAAAAGGGTGTCAGATATCCTGGAACTGGCTTTAGAGATAGTTGTTAGCTGCCTTGTGGTTTCTGGGAATTGAAACCAGGTCCTCTGTAGGGAGAGCCAATGCTATTAACCACCAAACCATCTCTCCGCCCCTTGTTTTGATTTCTATTAATTTATTGTTTTGCTTTTTCTCTTTCATATTATTATTATTTTATTATCTTTATTATTGGAGGCAAGGGCTCATGTAACTCAAGTTGGCCTTAAACTTTTACATAGACAAGAAGAGTGCCAGATTATAGCCACATACCATATCCAGCTAATGAATGTCTCTGTTGATTTAAAATGATTAATTCCATTCTCCATGTACAGGATCAGCAAATGGATGAAAGAAGAGTACAATGCTTCACCTTACTTGCCATCATGTTGGCTTTGTAATTTACTTTCTAGAAAAGTAAAGATTAGGGAAAATAATTTTCATTTTTTTTACAATATTGGTTTTCTTCTACCCCCAGTGCCATATATTCTATTTCAACAGAATAATCAGGAAAAGAACACATTTGTTATTGATAATCATTACTACTTGTATCTTAACAAAGAATTCATTAAAAGGTAGAATAAAATACATCCACCTTAAGTAGACAAGAGGAACTGAAATTGTGGGAATTAAATGATCAAATTACATGGCCCATCTATTAGGAAGTGCCTGCTGAAGTTTCACAGTATTCTGGTCCACGTTACTAATGAAGCAATTTGCTCTGTGTCCAGTTCCATTTCACTTGCTGTCATTAGCGATTAGAGGATGCTGTAGATGGGTCACTCTGGATTAGCATCCTGTCTTTGCTGAGATCCCCACTTAAAGAAGCATGATTTTTATTTATGTACTGGGTGATGCCACAGGTGAAAATCATTCAAGAAGACTGTTTTCTAAATGTTTTCATTAGGTAGTTATCATTGAAAAGGACAAAGGAGAGACCATCCCCAGTGGGAACAACCTATTTATAAGGCTTAGAAACTTAGTTTAACCCAGGGACAGGTATAGGTCTAAATAAGCTCTGGAGGGGAGAAAGCAAATCAGGCAAACTAATGGAAAGCAGCAGTTACAAGACACAAGCAAACCTGAGGTTTTGAAGGGAAAGTACGGTGGTGCACCTGCGCGGAACTCCATCTCCAAGTTGAGGGTTGACACTGATTGACTACCGGCTTTACCAATATGGTTTTTGTTACTTAAGACGATAGTCTCTGCCCTCTTCTAATTCTTCTTCTTCTTCCTCATCCTCCTCTTCCTATTCAGTGTAATTCATATTAATTTTATATATCTTATGTATCATATGATCGTAAAAATACAATCAATCACTCAATATGCATTATTAATTTGTAAAATGCATTATTGCCAACAATGTCAGAAGTATGGACTTTGTTTAAACAAAAAAATGGATTTTCCAAAAAAGTTTAACATTTTGTATTTTCTGTATAATATTATGAAAAGAATTCATCTATTTTGCTATTTTTTAACTAACGGAAATATCTATAATGGTATCTCTGGCTTGTAAAATGTGCTATTTAAGATAATCCACATCAAAGTTAAAAGATCAAACTTCATTTTTATATACAGAGTCATGCATACTTATAACATACTATTGGTATTATTGGTCACTTAATATGCATAAAACACAGGTTATAAATGTGTTTAAATTTTTAATAGTAAGTTACCTACGCTTTCAAAAATACTGTTTTATTAACATATAAGTAAGATAATCCTTTTCTACTGGAAATCAGTCATGAAAATACCGTCTGAAGGAACTAAATGTGAGTTTTCAAGTAGAAACTGTTGAGTCGAATGTTTTCTTTCTTTTGGATAATGTCGCATCAAGAACTGGGCCACAGTAGCAGCCTAGGGAGCCAGTAGTGACATTGAATCTAGCAACTAGTAAATGGTCAGGAAACCGATTTACCAAAGTTCACACAGAGAAGCTTCCCCATAGTACAGAGGTGACCAGTAAGACCCAAGGGGGGGGGGAATAAAAGAAACAGATATATAGAGATTATAAAGGAATACTTACTGAGCATGTGCAAGGTACCACACAAGATCCTTCATATTAATTTTCCTAGTTCACTTTTACAAACCTACATGGCAGACTCTACACTGATTTTTTTCAGGTAGCAGGAAAGGAAGAAGGCTCAGAGTGATTTTAGATGAAGGGAGTGGATCTCAGCACACAGCTCACACTTTCAACTATGTGGCAAGTATGAAAAGTGAAGACAGTAGATATATTTGCTTTGTTGAGGAAATATTTTCTGCTGGCCTGGGATTTGCAAGTGATCCTATGCAGCACCTCCACAACTCTATGGAACAACTTCAACCTCTAGGTTAAGAAAGTATGTGTTTACAAACAGGAAGAAAGTGAATGGCTCTTTTGATTTTCATCAGTTCCCCCCAACACGAACAAAAAACCTCTTAGGGCTAGCCATTTCAGTTTTGAAAATGAAGAGAACAGACACAATTATCCATCATTTGCTCCTATGTCTCCATGACTCAAATTCAGAAGAATGATTTATTGCTTGTGTGATAAATCTCTAGGAACTGAAAATCTTTTTAATATGTCATGAACAGAAATATCTCACCATCCAAAACATTTGAGAAAGATATTGGAAGTAGACACAGTTCATTATTAAAGTCAGAAACTTGTCAAAGAAATATTCTCAAAGAAATTAATGTGTGTTTAAAGAATAGGGAATAATATAAATATTTTCCCAAAAGTAACCATTCAAACTCTGTTTGATTAGAATGGAAATTGGATATGCACATGATTGAATATATGAGTTTGATTTTAAATACAGATATTACTTATGTTTAAATCTATTTGTTCAGTTTCAAGTCAAAATAATACATGAAAAGGAATTCATATTGTGAAACAATTTCTTACATCTTTTATAGAAATAAGCAAAATAACAAATAATTCCTGGATTCTCAGAGTTAACTATTTTATACATTTGTAAATATTTCTCCCAGTATAAACCTTCACTTTTTTTTTTTGCTGTTTTTTTTTTTTTTTTTTTTACACTCTCCCTGTAGTCCCAGCTGTCCTGGAACTCACTCTCTAGACCAGGCTGGCCTTGAACTCACAAAGATCTGCCTGCCTTTGCCTCCCAAGTGCTAGGACCTTCATATTTTTTAAATTCGTAAGGAAAACACTGGCTTGGTTAGTTAGATTTTATCAATTCAATGGGAAGTGGTTAGCTCATTTGAGGACTCTGCTCCATCAGACTGTCCTGTGAGCATTTTTTTAATTGCTAATTGATGCAGGAGCACACAAGCAACTCTGGCCACAGTGATAGTTGGGGAAGAAGATCTGGGCTGTATAAGAACTATGATCAAATCAGAGGAAGCAAGCCAGTAAGCTGTGTTCCTCAGTGGTCTCGGCTTCAATTCTTGCTTTAAAGTCAAGCTTTAACTTGTAAGCTGAAATAAATCCCATCTTGCCCAAGCTGGTTTGGAACAGTGTTTTTCACAACAAGAAAGTAAACTAAAACACGTACCTTTTAAGTTTTTTTTTTATATTAAGTACTAAATTCTAACTCTCATGTCTCATACTTAGAACATACATGCAGAATAATAGAAACATTTGCATACATATGCATCCACACATGCAAACACATACACACATGAACACAAGTACAGAAATCTATGCTCTCTCTCCCTTGTATTGGAGTAACTGCCCCACAATTTCTGTGAAGTCAATTCTACATGTCTATATTATGTGGCTATATGAATAACATGTCCTTAAATCATGCTCGGTGCCTATAATAATATTTCCCTCGTTTAAATTGTACTTTCTCCAGCAGTAATAATGGGCCTCTGTTTTCTTTTGTTTAATTGCCTAGTATAGATCAACCATTAACTCCAGCAATCTTTCCAAAGTATATGGCACCCTGCAATACTTTCATGAAATGGTGCTTTCTTTTATCCCTTGGAATGGAGTCTCTGGGATGGACTTGTGGGCTCACTTCCCAGAACTGTCTTTGACTATTACTGTTGGTTATCTCCTCAATCTCTTCTGATCATTTCCTTTTAAATCTCTCCACAAGTAGCTCTTGCCTTTCTGAGTTTTACAGTCTCCTCTTTCTCATTTGCTTTTTTTTTTTTTTAGTCTTTTTTTTTTTTTTTTTTTTTTGTCTTTTTTTTTTTTATTTGTTTGCTCAATTCTACACTTCTTTTCCATCTCTTCAGGCCATTCCCTCTGTCCCTTCCCCCCCCCCCCACCCCATCCCAGATCACATATCATGTTCTCTGCCATAACTGTCCTGCATCTTTCTCTCAGTTTTTTTCATTTTTTTAGCTATAAGTGAAATCCAGGAGTACAAGCATCCTTCGTGCAAACCAATCTGCAGGCTGTTGTGCCCAAACCACACAGCCCCACCATCCAGTGGGGGGTGACGGGTTGTTTGTTCAATAAGTTTGATCAAATGAGTGTCCAGAACATATTGCTGTAGTTTCACCATTCACCCCAATCGAGCTTTACATTCTACCACGCCCCTCTTCCGCAGATTGTTCCCTAGGCTTAGAAAAGGGGCACAGGTGGATGAGAAGCAAAACAGTCCACTCTCTTTGGAGCTGTTGTCTTGGACTCTGGTCAATTCTGGCTGTTTCCTTTCATGGGCTGACAGTTGTCCAGGAATAACCTTTCGATCCTACTAATGAAGCACAAGCAATTAGATATATAGGTATTTAAACAGCACTAAGTTATGGTAGGTTACTTTGGCATAGACACATATGTTTGGATGATATTTAATCCATGAATTACATTTTTTCCCCTGTTAAATATGCAGGGTCTTACTGTGGTTATAACATTTCCTAACCTGTAGAGGATGTAAGCTTGTGGCATCAGCCATGGGTTATTCTCTCCAAGGAGAGAGCCAATAGCCAATTAGATTTGGATAAAGAGCAAGGTTGCCTCTGCTGCACAGTATTCCAGGCAGGTGAGGTGTAGCTGGTGCGGGTGGAGTCTTGCTTGAACTCAGGGAGACCCGTTATTTGCTTTATTGGTTTTTAGTGGCCTTTGGTAACACTCTCTGGGCGTTCCAGAAGGCCACTCTGTACACTTGCATGTGCGGTCTCAATACATCCCTCCCATGTTAACAGTCAGGTCTTCGGCAGCAGGTGTCTTATCACCTCTCCTCCTCCTGCAAGGTACCCAAATTAGAGGCAAGGAGCCCTTACCTTTTGTGGGCCTTGGATCCATCCCTGGCCAACATCCCCCTGGTAGAACAATCCATTGCTGAAGTCAGAGCTCCTGCATTAATATACTTTGCCTAAGTGCATAGCCCAAGGACTTTAGTATTATATTTGGTTCTGAACAGAGATAATCCTTTTCATATTTCTTATGTCTATTAGTCTTAAAGAAGGCAGTGTTTTACCGGTTTTATAAGAGATTTACCTCTATAGATAGTTTTTCTCCAGTTTACAGTTGGAGAAACGACCTTCATCATCGTCATATTTCTCCTTGTTCTATGGGGGGGGAGGAACCAGATATAAATATTTCTCATGGAGAGGGATAACATAGTAAAAGAAACAGAAAGATTGTATCAAAAAGGACTGAAATGGTGAATTGGGAATGGGGGAAGGGTGGGAGAGGGACACAGGTGTATATTCGATTAAGGCATATTTAATTGACGTGAGTTCAACAAGTACCCAGTTTTGCCTAGACACTGTCTACAGATACATGTGTTTTAGGCCTTAGTAAAAGTAAAATATGTGTATATAAAACAACATTGGTTTACAGACTCTGATAAAAACGTAATGCATCTGAGTTAAATGGAGAATAATTCGCTGTTGTCCACATTTGTTTTACAATAAAATCTGTAGAGCAATAACTTTGGTACTGGCACATACAAATGTTTCTCAATAATTTCTTTTGTTGTACAGTATCACCTTGTAGCATTTCTTTAAGATGATTTAATGTAAAAATTAAGTTTGTTTTTCCAAGTTAATACATATATATCCACCCAAAACAACATGGGTGAATTTGATGAAATCTGTGCCTTGATTCTACCCTATAGTTATGTAAATACAACTGTCATCTGAAGACTCATGGTTTAAAACCAAGAGGGGGATACAGAAAGACATGAAACCTTTTCGTCAAAAACGTTGCAATTCAAATCTTAAAACTAACTATGGGAAAAGATTGTTTGTTCCAACAGGACAAAATGTCACCAACTTAACGGCTGAGAAAAGAAAAGAATACAGCTTTGCATTGAGTAGGATGTACCAAAAAGTGCCAACTGAAAGGTTGACCCTGTCGGAGCATTGAAAGGAAGAAAAGCCCTCAGATTGCCATAAACATAACCCCTCTGTGGATCCTACATTTAACAACTATTTATGAGTCCTAAGAAACTTACCTTCAGGTGCCACAAAGGTTTTGAATGAGAGACTTTCTTTTTTTTTTTTTTTCTTTTTTTTTTTTTTTTTTTTTTTTTTTTGGTGGTTTAAATCTTATAACAGTTTGTAGATAAGGGTATGCACAGAGGGAGGGGTTTTGATAATCAACACCTGAACAAATCTTTGCTATTTAGCCATTCATTAGATTCACAGTTTTAATAGTCTAAATGAATAGTGTAAAGGAATATGGCTATGAATAGATACCTGTAGTCCCACCCAGTAGCTGAAACTGAGACAACACACTTAGTCATGCTAAAAGTGCATACTAAAAATGGATCTTCAGGAAAGCTGGTGAAGATCTTAAGACATTTCTTTTTCTCTACAAGTTGGTGAGTCGAGTCCACCTAACTCACCATAATATGAAAATCATGTTCACTTTAACTCTGAAGTGATGAGTGTCCTGATGACAGCAAGCCAGCTATTTTACTACCACTCCACATATTTTCCCCATCTTACCAAAACCTACATTTCTTCCACTGTCTAATGGGTGTTCCCCTTATCCATGAACTATGAATTACAGCCCATTATGTCCTTAACTCAATTTATTGTAAATGTATCTTTTGGCAAGAATAAAAATCTTGCTTTGAAATATTTTATATTCATACTTGAATGACATATCTCTATAATTTGACAGGTAACAACAATTCCAAAAATATTGTGAGTTTTGATGATTTGCATTTAACTGATCTACTTCTGTCATTTAGTTCTCAAAAATTCTTATTTAATCGCTGTGCTCATTCTTATCCATGTTACTGATCATGATGATATTTCATATGTAAAATCATATCTTTAGTATGATATTTTAAGCAGTTTCTTGGCTTAAGGTCTTCAAATTAATTATTTTCTCCCCTTCTCCAGAACTCAATTATTTTATGATGGACTCGCTGGAATATTTTTCACATTTCCTTAATGTTTGTCCTCCTTTTCATATTCTTAATATTATACAACTGATTTTTAAAACACTGTTATTACATATTTAACTATTTTTTCCCTTAGGTTGGGTTGGGAATATTTAACTATATTAATTAGTTAAACTTACCTTACAAAAATTCATACATGTATGTATGTAATACAATGCATACCAATTATTTTCCCCTTAATATAAATATTTATTGTACTTTATGATATGATTATTTTATGAATGTAATATGCTTTATTACCTTTTAAATACAATTATTACAGAAGGTATTATGCTAAGTGAAGTAACACAGTCCCAGAAAAACAAAAATATCCCTTCATTTGTGGATGCTAGCACCAAATCCCTAGTTGAAAGGCAAGCTGTGCAAAGTTAATGTTATATTTATTTTTATCTGAAGGCAACTGTACTGTTATTATGTGAATCCTTTATTGGGCTCTAGAATTAACTTAACACTTATTTTCAGACTTTGTAATTGTGGTATATGGGTGAAGGGTAGGTATTCATATTTTAGAGCAATATAAAATTAAATGAAAAATGTAAACTTCTAAACATATTTTGGAATTAACATACAGTTTATTTTCAGAGGTCATAATTTTGATACATATGTGACATTTATATAGGCATATTTTGGAGCACTACAAATGGGAAGGAACAACACAAAAGGACTGGGTGAAAGAACTGACTGAAACAGTTAACTTCTGCCCAAACAATAAACATCTGCAGAGAAAATCTTTAAAAAAGACTGAGATAAAGATGCGAGACATGTATGGCAGAATGCATGAACTGGGGTGGGGTGGGCAGACATGGAAAAGGGAATGAGTCTAAGTTGGACTGAGAAATGATATATGAAATACACAAAACACCAATAAAATATTTTATAAAATATTTTATAAAAATATTATAGGCTTTTGAAATTTTCTTCTCCTCTTTTCCATTTGTTTCCTCTCAACATTTAAATGTATTCCTTTGTTTTTATTTATATGTCACTGAGGTCAGAGCCTTCCCTTTAGTGCCTATTAGATGCTGCCTCTGTGTTCATATTTAAGTTTAAGCACTTATTAGTTTATTGTAATTCTGGTTGGATGTCATAACTTCAATGATGAGATGAAGCCAATAGTGATGCCTTTGAATGTTGGCATCACCATGTGACCTTTGGCAAGACTATCTGTTTCTCCAAAATGGGATTTAGACAAGTTCCAATCAATTAAGCATTTCTTACAACATGGGAAATTTTATACAATAAACATATGCCAGAATGTAATATCTCTCACAACATAATAGGCATCTTTTCCTCCAGAAATGGATTTATTACTACCAGGTGGTATAAGAAAAAGTAGGAGTCTCCTGTTCTTCAAAAGTTCCTCATTTTTGACCAGAGAAGGGAAGAAAAGAGTGCAGATAAAGCAGTCCAGAAGTGATATTCAAGGTATATGGAATTTCTACCCATACGTATCCTATGGACAAATCTTTTAAAAAAAATTTTTTTTATTAATTTTATTTATTTCTGTATGTGTATGAATGTACTGTCTGCATGCAAGTCTGTGCACCCGTGTCGTGCAATGCCGCGGAGGTCAGAAGAGGGTCTCGGATTCCCCTGGAACTGGAGTTCTCCTGGAATTGGAGTTTCAGACAGCTCTCGGCCGCCATGTGGGTGCTGGGGATCGAACCTGGGTCCTCTGCGAGAGCGTCGGCGCTCCTAACCGCTAGGCCATCTCTCCAGCCCCCCTATGGACAAATCTTAAGCTCCACCTTCTGCAGTGGGAACTGAAGAAGAGCATTGAGCTGGATGTCCACATGCTCAGACAAGACTTGGAGCAATAAGAGCTTCTAGCACTAAGAGGAAGAGGAGGAGTCTGGGCATGAACTAGCAGTGAAGTCTTTTAGGAAGCAAACACTCAGATCTGGGGATTTCATATTCTAGCAGAGGTGTTTTCCTTTCCTTTTACTTACTGATACACAAACACTTTTCTTGTTGCTGGGATCAAATACTGACAACAATCCACTTGAAGGAGAAAAAGATTTACTGTGTCTCACAGTTTGAAGGCGAGCAAATCCAAGTGAGGAAGGTGTGCTGGCAGCATAGGGCAGGTGAACATATTAACTCCACAGTCAGGAAACAGAGAAGGGACAGGAAGTCCGGCTGGGCTTCAAAACTTCAAGGCTCACTTCTAGTGAGTGACCCAATTCATCTAGAAATGTTCCACTCACGGGGCTGGAGAGATGGCCTAGTGGTTAAGAGTGCCAACTGCTCTTGCAGAGGACCCGGGTTCAATCCCCAACACCCACATGGCGGCTGAGAACCGTCTTTGACTCCAGTTCCAGGAGAACTCCAGTTCCAGGGGAATCCGACGCCCTCTTCTGACCTCCGCAGCGTTGCACGACACGGGTGCACAGACCTGCACGCAGACAGTACATTCATACACATAAAATAAATAAATAAAAAAATTTAAAAAAGAAATGTTCCACTCACTAAGGGTTCTACAACTTTCCAAAATAGCATTACCAGCAGGGGACCAAGAGTTCAAACACAAGAGCCTATGGGAGACGTGATACATTCAAAGCACATTTGTTCTTTTGGAGGGCCAAGCTGGCAACTGTTGAGTCTTCTTTTTGGCTGGCTCTTAGTTTACTTTCTTGCTTCATTTTAAAGTTCGGATTTGTATCTTAAAGCAGGCATGGTTGTGGCCCAGCTCAGTGATTGGGAAACAGATAGAGTGCCTTAACTCTGTTCTTCACATATCTTTAGTACTCCCCTCCTCCTATCTTCTTAGGAAACTTCACTTGAAGGTGACCTCTGGGCTCCAAGCCTTTTGAAAATATTATTTACTCTTGCGTTATATCTATGAATGTTTTATCTGCATGACAGTGCATCTGTGTTATGCAAAGTTGCAGAGGCCAGAAGAAGGATGCGAGCTCCTGGAACTGGGATTAGCACCATTAGTTGCCATGTGGATGCTGACATGAGAACCGAAGTCCCATGTAAGAACAGTCAATGGCCTTAATCTCGCATCCACCTACCTTTCAGCCCAGTCCTCTTATTCTTGACCTTACTTGGGATTCTAAAGTTTGGTGAGACTGACTCCTGGGCTCCCTTGGAAGTTTCTGACAAACTCCTAGATATGGAGTTAGTTTAGTTTCTGTAACAAGTTGTTTCTTTGCTTTTCTGCATTGAAACTTTGTAGCAGGTTTTTTTATTTTTCTCTTCATTTTGTCCTTACTGGTATATGACACATTTTAAAATTCTTTTATTCTATTTTTAGCACAGTTTTTAATATTTGACAGGGTATTGTTTTGTTACCTATCTATGTGGTCGGTAGCGATAATAGAATACCAGGAAGTACAAAATATATTGTTCTCTGACCTCCTTTCCAGAAAAATCAGACAAGGGAGAATAGAAAAATTGAAACCTAAGGAAAATATATTCATGTCTGAATGACAAATATATTGCATTTTTGACCTAAAACACTTTCCTTTTCATATTCGTGTGTCTTTGTAATTTTGTTGCAAAACTGTGTAAACATTGGAGAATGGTAAATGAGCTGAAATGCTGGTCTGAACAGAGGAGAAAGGCAGAGATTTCAACTCTCATAGGCTGAATCCATGAAGTGGTGACTTATTTGCTGATGGCTTAGTGAGTTAGGTCAAGGAAACTAACAATATGAGGGCCATACAGGCTTGTAGATGAGCCTTGGGGTGTTCATAAGTGAAAGCAGGACTCCAAGTATGGGTGAAGATCAAGATTAGTAGGCAGGAAATCTGGTATTGCACTTGGGAAAAAAAATCCTAGGGATGCTATTCTGAGATGGCCAAAGTGTGGAATCAGGTTCCATCAGTGCCTGGTGATGATGCCCTGCAGTCAGGACAAAGGGATAGCTTCATGTATCAGAAGTGGCTGGAAACAATAGCCACAATGACATTTGAAACTTGAAACAAAGGAACAATTTTCATTTCCAATTAGAGCGGGAATGGCTTGAGTACTTGCAGAATGGTCTAGAAGGGTCAAAGCAGTCAGTTCTGGGTCAGTTAATATAGGAAGCTTTCATTTTATGCCGAACAGGAACCACACAGCCCTGCTAAGGGGGATGGGGACACAGTGCCCGCTTTGTGGACACTGTGGGGAGCTGACCCCTCAGTGCAGAAGCCAGCTGGCTACTTCCCATAGCCCTGCCTGGATGATACTTTCAACCTGGGCCCCTAGCCTGGACCCAGAAAACATGTGTTCCACCCTTGGCCGTGGCTTCTCATCTGCCCAGTGCCTGGACAGGAATTTCAGGCTGATGGCTGATCGCCTCCCTTCAGCCAATACCCACTCACAACACCAGCTACCCAGATTGGTGATCTGCAAAGGAATCTCTTTCCAACCCACTGACCACCCAAGTGAAATGCAGGCCTACTTTAGCCTGTATGCATGCAATAATTAATAAAAATAATGGCTGGGGATTCTATGATGATGTTACTATGAAATTCAAATTTATTCCTTCCTACAGCCTGCTTTTATAAAATAAATGACATCAGTTCCTAGAGCCAATCATAAGTCCCCCAGTTCCTCACCACTGCACACCTTGCCCCACCCAGCATCATGCACCTAGGCTATGCTGCTTGCTCCTCCTTGGGGTGGGGCCAGACCCTAGGCTACAAGGTGAGACGTGCTAGTTGGAAAGCCAGCCTGCAATCTGAGCTGGATTTCCTACAAGTTAATAAGGAAGTCCTGTAAGTGTTAGACTTAAGAGAAAGATAAAGGAACAGGCAGTGACAGGAAGAGTACCCATGTTCATTGAGAGATCTTTGGTAATACCAAAAAGTTTGAGTCTAAACCTTTAAGCTATTGGGCTAAGGTGCTGAAGCAGGATTGGTACCAGGCTTTAGTGGACTTAGTTTATCATTTTGTGAACTCGATGGCAGAAAGTATAAGAAGACCATGGATTAGAGTGAAGAAAATCACAAGTTTTCTATAGACCATGCAACAAGTCTCATTTCGCCTGGGGGCTACTTAGAGTGTCACTTGTTCACTGTTAGGCAAGGCTCCCAGAGGAAAAAAGATCACATATTTGACTTTTTAATTATGTTTCCTTTTTTAAATGTGAGATCACAAGTTCTCTGGTATCCTTTCTTCTATTTACTAAACTGGTCCAAATTCTGTTTCTTTCTACAATTTTCTTATGACTGATCGTCTCCACATCTACAGCCACTTTTTTTCTGTTCAGATGTTTTACTTCAAGTGACTTCAGTTGCAGGTAAATAGCTCTGTTTCTGGTGTGTGTGTGTGTGTGTGTGTGTGTGTGTGTGTGTGTGTGTGTATGTGTGTGTGTGTTTAGAGATATTATTCTCTATCCAAGGCTGGTTGCCAATTCACCATGTAGTCCTGGCTGCCCTTAAAGCTCGTAGGAAGCTCGCTGCTCCAGCATCCTGAGAACTGGGATTACAGGTGTGAACCACCAAGCTCAGCTTCAGCTCATTATTTCCAATCCATCTTCACTGTGGTAAGCCAGCTCTGGGTCAGAAGACTAAATGTATCTTTGGTGTTATTTCTACTATAAGGGATAGTGTACTGGCTCACTCTACAATATCTAAAATCCATGCCATGTCATAATCTTTGCCTTTTCTTAAAATTCTTTTTTTAAATTTTATTTATTTATTTTTTTATGTGTATGAATGTACTGTCTGCATGTAGGTCTGTGCACCCGTGTCATGCAATGCCGCAGAGATCAGAAGACGGAGTCGGATTCCCCTGGAACTGGAGTTCTCCAGGAATTGGAGTTACAGACTGTTCTCAGCCGCCACGTGGGTGCTGGGGATCGAACCCGGGTCCTCTTCAAGAGCGGTCAGTGCTCTTAACCAATAGGCCATCCCTCCATCCCCCAATCTTTGCCTTTTCTACCTTTCTCAATGTTCTCAGGCAACTCCAGTGGTATAGTATCTTTACACTTCATGCATATTCATTGCTCCCCATTACTGTCAGGCCCTGTCACGTCCCTACTTCTCTGCTTTGTACCTTTCCCATTATATTTCTGACTCTGAACTGAGGTATCTTTCTTCTAATAGAGGCAGTGTATGGTTAAGGGGGAGGAGTCTAGCAGCAAGCTGAGAAGTCTGTGACCCAGTGGCGAGTCTGGAGTCAGTTGGAGGAGCTTTGGACTGGGACTGGAAGACACTCTTCTATTTCTCAGCTTCCAGATTGGGAAAGTACAGGATCAGTGTATGCACTTTTTGACTTCATATCCTTGAGTACTGGTGAGTTTTGTTTTGCTTTTGCTGTCAAAAACATCCTTGGAAAGGTGAAAATGGTTCCAAGCTCTAAAAAAAATGCCGTTCAAATGTTGCCTTTCTGGTGAAAGAAGTCATTGAATGCTTGTCTTTCACTTACAGTTCTAAACTTCTTCATTATGGCCATTAAAAAAAATTATTAGCTAAAATATGGCTCCTGTCAGGTTTAGAACCCAATGCCTCACAACGTAAATTTTCTACATCCTAGCCAGATGGATGGAATCTGGATTTGGATGAAATTTAGTTACTGCAATAGATAAACCCCAAGTGAGAACAGTGGTATAAAAAGTGTATTGAGTTAGTTGGTAATTTCTGAGGAAGGAATAGAATAGTGTTGAGGCAGTGGTAGGAGATCAGCTCTGACAGATTGTTATGCAAAGGGTGACCTTTACATCAAAGTATGTGTTAAGATCTACACATTATAGTATGAATTTCATGTAGTATACAAAGGAAACAGCTAAGCAAAGAGATATTTCTAGAAGGCTTTCTCAGTCAAATTACTTGGCTAGGCATATTCTCAGGGTAAATTTCATTACATTGTCTTCACTTCATGTGAAGTCCTAGCTAAGTCATAAGAAAAATACGATAGTCTCTGTATAGTGCCTGTGTCTGTAATACTTAGGAACCACTGAAAGTCAGATATGCCTCTGGGTTAGAGCAAATAGAATGTCCTCTGCTCTTTCTAGACCCCTAATTTGGGCAAGATCACACATAATCTGTTCCTTACTCCCCTTTCCTCTGCATCCTTGAGAAAGCAGAGCTGCTGAGCACCTCGGGCTGAAAAAACCTTTTCTCCAGTGTATTGTACAGAGTGAACTCTCTAAATGGGAGCAAGACGGGGGACTGAGACGCTTCATCATTGACATCCTTTAATGGTCCGATAGAGACTGTACTAAAAGCAATTACATTCACATCAGAGGTTAAGGATGTCCACTCAGAATGCCACATGCACAACTTTTTGATCCACAACAAAATATTTGTCCTTGAAGAGTTTAGATACCTATATAGTTTCTGTTTCATAATTGAAAATACATAAATATTCAAGTGTCAAGAAGCTAGGGGGTTATCCTTGTATGGTTTGCACACCTGACCTCTAGTCTCCACAGCCTTGTTTAGTGACCACATCACGTGAGAAACATCACAAAGTGTACGTTAAAGCCTGTATATGCAATGGAATATTCTACTGGTGTGCACACCGGTTAACTAAAGGAACTGTAATAACTAGATGCCTGGAACCAACCAGGAAAAGAACAGCGCAGAGATAATAGTCAGGTTCCTAGAAAACAGCCTAGACTCCTTCTGGAGGGTCACGGTCAGCTGTGCAGTGTGTCGGGTTTGGTGAACTTCCTCTAGAAGAGAGGAAGAGTTCTATGAAGCTTACACCATAGAACTCATATTGACATCTGAGACATGGACAGGAAGGAGCCTCAGAGAGCTGTCACCCTTTTGCAGAGTAGAGAGGTGAATTTAGTCTTTCCCCAAAGCAAGGGTTATGCAGGAAATATAAACCTGGGAAGAAAAAAAAAAATAAAAAGAACGCAATAGGGGCTAGAGGGATAGCTCAGCCATTAAGAATACTTGCTTTTCTTCCAGAGGACCCGGGTTTGGTCCCAGCATCTACATGGCAACTAACAACCATCTGTAACTCCGGTTCCAGGGGATCTGCCACCCTCTTCTAGCCACTCCAGAGCATTACATGTGCATGGTGCACTGGCATACTTGCAGGGAAAACACTCATACACATACAAACATTTTAAGGAGAAGACAGCAAACAGAATTAACCATACCTAAATACCAGCAGTGTTTTGGAAAATTAAATGAAATATTGTGCATGAATTGAGACAGTGACATACATCATTAGTTGCCTGAAAACTGGGAAATGGGTTTAAGGAAGGAGCAACTATAAAGATATTTTTTACACCTAAAACGTTCATTTCTGAAGAGCTTGCTTAGAGATTAGATCCAATTAGCATATAGTTACTGTTGGTGTCTTGCAGGATCAGATGGCCATGCCTGCTCAGTAGCCCCAATGGGAAGTAAGCAAGTGATCCAGGCATGCTCACTCTCTTCCAGAATCCTGCTCCTCCCATGACTGGGATCAGCAGCCTAGAAGAGCAAGGCCAGTTTTCATATCAACTCCACCTCAATTCATTGTGACCTCTGGAGCGACTTACTGATAAATAAGGATAAGGTAACACAGTGTTCAAAATGGCAAGCTCTTGGCCTCCAGATGGGAGTGATGGTATCGTGTGAGTCATTTTAGACACTCTGGACAAAACCCATTCCTCACACCCTTGATTACACACTGGACTGTCAAAATAATCAAGCAAACAACTTTTGAAACAGCTTTAAAGGACCATACTGAGGCACTTGAAGAGCAGAGTGTGAATTGCATGCTTGATAATAATATAAAATTAATGCTAATATCCCATACATGACCATTCTAATGACTATCTAGGAGATCTTCATTGTTAAGGGACACATACTGGATTATTTAGGGGTAAAATACATATTATTCCCCAAAAGAATGCGCAAGTGTGTGACCAAAATATGCATGTAGAAAGCTAAAAAGAAAGCACCAAAATGGTAAAATTCACTGAATTCGTGAAACTCATGAAAAAGGCAACAAATGCTTATTGAACAATTCTTACAGCATTTTGTAACATTCGGATTTAATCGGCATTCAATACTGAGTGAAAATTCATTTGTCGATTTGGAGAAAGAAATTCTTATTTCTTTTAAAGCAAACTTAAGGGAAAAGAGAGTTTGAGTGCAGATCTGTGTGGAGAAGTGTTCCTGTGGAAGAACCACTTCAGTGAACCATTTATTCCAGGCAGAGGGGAAGCTAGGAATGCTCATGTGAATGGGCAGGCTTTGGGAGTCCCCAAAGAGTATCATCCCATCCATTTTACGGTGGGGTTGTTGACCTACTCTATGAGAGAAAAGTGTGAAACGAAAAGAGCAAACGATGAAAGTGCGAACGCAGCTATTCTTTCTGAACTGAGCGGGGAAAGTCAGAAGCTCATAGAAAGAGTCCTCAAAGCCATAGGAACTGGTGCATGCAGAGAGCAATTTGGCAGAAGTCAGGATCTTGTGTTGGCCTGCACTGGACTTGGACTGCGACAGCTTTCTGAAAATCAAAGCTATTTCAGTTCTTGAATCAAAGAACAGTGGTGAGTTCTCAGTTACACAACCATGTGTGTTTGGGAAATGGGCCCCTGGGGGCATGGGACAATGGATGTGCAGCATACAGCAAAGCACTGAAATGCTCTCATCGAGGACACACAGGTTTCATTTCTGGTGGAAATAAGCAAGACAAGGAAGATGGGACCAGTACCTGACTTTTAATGTGATTGGATTTTGAAGTTGATATTTTAATCTTTGTAATTTGCATATGGGGAGAAACAGGAAGTGATCTGAGTAGTTATAAGTCTTCCTTTAGAAATTCTTAAAAGCACAACATTATTTTAAACTTGAAATCTATTTATAATATCACTGATTTTGTGTTATGCTTTGTCTCATCTGGTAAAATATGTTAGTCAAACAGACTGGGGGGGGGGAGAAATTGGAGTATATATCATATCTTCATTATTTGGGTAAGGTGAATGGAAGTCTTACCTTGGCCAATTTCATGAGCAAATGATGACAGAAGCATGTCCACAGGGGAGGGTACTATATGGAACAGGAGTGGTTTCTGTTTTCTTATGCAAATATATTTATTTTAGCATTTGAACCAAGATGCATGTTCACTTCAACATCTTCATCATACTCAGTCAGTAAACCATGCACATAAGTTGAATGGAAGGTTATGCTCTTTAACATATGAAGTCAGGATGAAGTGCATGTTTTCTTAAGAATATCAAAATGTTATATTCCACAAAGAATGGGGTGCTGGTTTGATCCACCTTGGTGCTAGGAATCTGAAAAGGGAATATAATTCTTGAGGTCAATTTAATGTCAGAACTTCATGTTTATTGAATTGGAGTTTTCTGAAAAGGCATGCAGAGCTCCTATGTGCTTAGTTAAAGGGAAATAAGCCTGAACTGAATTGGAAAAATGTATGAAATGCACAAAGCATCAATAAAAACTAATTAAAAAAAAAGAATAAAATTAGAGTCTGGAGCACTGGCTGTTCTTGCTGAAGACGAAGGTTTGAATCCTAGTACCCACATGGCAGCCAAAAACCATCTGTGACCCAAGTTCCAGGGGATATGATGCCCTCTTCTGGCATCTGAGGACACTGCACAACACGAGCACACTTACATACATGCAGTCAGCATATCAGCATACTTATATACATAAAATAATTAAAAAATAAAATTGACTGTAAATAATAAATTGATTAATGTTAGGGGACATAAATCAGTTGGGGGTGTGCCTGCCCTGCATGCATAAAGCTTGGAGTTCCATCTGAACACTTTATTTTTATTTATTTTTTTTTAATTAATTTTTATTGATGCTTTGTGCATTTCATACATTTTTTCCAATTCAGTTCAGGCTTATTTCCCTTTCCCTCCCCCCCACCCCCACCCCATCCCAGATCATGCATTCTGCCATAACTGTCCTGCATCTTTCTCTCAGTTTTTTTTTTTTTTTTCATTTTTAGCTATAAGTGATAATCCATGAGTACAAGCATCC
>VZQC01000816.1:4270581-4324579 GCA_009823505.1 Rhizomys pruinosus | reverse complement strand
AGAAGCAAAACACTCTACTTTCTCTGGAGCTGATGTCTTGGTCTCTAGTCAGTTCTGGCTGTTTTCTTTCATGGGCTGCCAGCTTGTCCAGGCTTAACCTTTCGATCCTACTAATGAAGCACATGCAATTAGATATTTAGGTATTTAAACAGTATAATATGTTAAATACTTTTAAGGATAATGTTTTTTTAAAAATTTATTTTCGTATATGCATGAATGTACTGTCTGCATGTTGGTTTGTGCACCTGTGTCATGCAATGCCACGGAGGTCAGAAAAGGGTGTCGGATTCCCCTGGAACTGGGGTTAAAGACGGTTTTCCTCCTCCATGTTGGTGCTAGGCCATTTCTCCAGCCCCCTAAAGATAATTCTTAAACATTTTATTTACTTTTTCAAGAATTATATTCAAATCTATAGCTCATTTTTAATTGGGTCATATGATTTCCTTATCACTTTTTGAGTTCTTTGCATATGATGGTGAGGAAATAAGAGTTGATTCCAGACTTCTACTCTGGACAAACATTAAGCATTCACTTTCCCCCAGGCAGGAGTCCACCAGATGCATCTGGGGCATTGAGAAACAGGCCCGGTATTCACTTTCTCCCAGGCTGAAGTCCACTAGATACATCCGAGGCTTGGGAAACAGGTCCAGTCTGAACCAACAAAGAAAAATTCCCCTAAACCTGGTTCCGTTCCTGTCCACAAGACTGTGTCTAAAGATAACCTTTGGTATGTGGGAGCAGGTGGGTTGACCTAACCATAAGCTGTAACTCTGCTATTATACAATAAGGCTAGAAGTTACCCAAACCCCACTAAGATTCCCCTAGACCCTGTATAAAAGGCCTGCTAGCCAATTTATCAGGGTCAGAGCCTTTTCCCTCCCACCCCAGCATGCTGGTTTACTTTTTCCAGAAATGAAGTCTTGGTTTTCCATCCTTCTGTGTGTCTGGTGTGGATTCTCGAACCCTAACAATGGATATTCCTGTTCTATCATATATATATATATATATATATATATATATATATATATATATATATCACTGAGTCCATTTAGTGGTACTCCTGAGTACCTGTGACCTGTGTTTAGGGCTGCCTACTTGAAGTTAGATAACTTCTCAACCATGGAGCTAGTCCCTAGAAAAAACTGATTCTCCCTCCCTCAGTCCGTCGATTACCTGTAGCTCATCTGAAAGTAAGGTCATGTGTCATTCCCTGTCCATGTCAACAGGGTTTGTCATTGTACATTTCTTGTTAGGCTACCATTTTTGCAGAGTCCATTGTCCCTTCCCTATCATTTCTAGAATGCATTAACTAGCAGCAGGTGTCTTGTTCCTCTGACTCTTAAATTCTTTCCACACACTCTTTTGTAACGTTCTCTGACCCTTATGTATAGATATTGTCTATTAAGCAGTAAAGATAAATGAAATCATGAAAGGTACAGATAAATGGATGGAACTAGAACTGTTATCTTAAGTGTGGTAACCCAGATTTTTTATTGAAATTTTCTGTATTTCATAGAGAGCATCTCAATCAGTTTTAATCCCCTTTGCACCCCATTTTCCATTAACACCCTTTCACGCCATGCCATACACTCTACCATTTGTGCAAAGACCCATCGTGTCATGTTAGCTTCTCAAGACGTTCCCCAGTGCAAGTTCATCCACTGAGGTCTAGTCAGTCAATCCAGAGTCCCTTGCCCAAGATCAGCTCTTCCTCACTCGGCAGGAATCAGCTGCAATAGTTCTTCTCTTGGGACCTGTTGCCCATTTCCATGGTTCTGTGCTTGAGTTTGCATGGGTCTTATGCATGTTGACACCACTGCTATATGTTCATATGGACTGGATTCCTAGATCTTGCACGACTCTATTTCCATATGGCACCTCTTCCCTGGTCTTACCGTCTCTCTGCCCCCTCTTCCTCAATGGTCTCTGGGCCCTGGGTGAGTGAAGCTTAATATAGAAGTCCTGTCTGAGGACCCATACTTTTCAGACTCCATGGTTTTGCATTCCTGCCCTTCTGTGATCCTGTCCCTCAGGTGCATGCAGGGGCTTTATTACTGAAAGTTGAGAGATTCCTTAGTGTCTTCTTTTTCTCTTGTTCTATGTTGCATCAGCCTTATTGTAGAAGTTGAATTGTAGATGCACCACTTAAACTTGGGCAATTCACAGACAATGTCTGTGTGTGACCAGTTGTGGTATACTGTAATAGTATCCATCTGGTGCAAAAGAAGCTTATTTGATGAGTGATGACAGGGGTTCTTGACTGTAAATGTAAGGATAAATATTTTGGACTTAGAAAGAACTTACATGAGTCTAGGGATGTGACAGCCTTCAGATTTCCTCTAAAATGTATGATCTCTCCACTATGTGTATTTGGCAATGTTTACAGTATCACAGATGGGTTTCCTCCCACTGAGTGGGCTTTCAATCCAATTAGGGAACCACTGATTGCTCACAAGATAAAAGTGAGACTACTGGAACAATATCCTATGATAGTCCCTTTTTATTGAAATTTTTATGTGTTTCATACATAATTTTCCAGCTAGTCTTAATTGCCATTATACCTGCTTCTCACTTGGCACCCTCCCTCTCTTCATAGGAGTTCACAGCTTCTGTCAGTCCTGATAGAGTTCACTGTGTTAAATCACTCTCTCCCGACTCACTCCTCAGTGCCAGCTCCTCCCCTGCACTCTAGTCAGCCAATCTAGGGTCTCTTTTCTAAAGAAGGCCAGGTCTTCCTCACTGAATGCCATCTGCTACTGATATTTCCCCAGCCAGGGAAATTTCCTACCCATTTCTGAAGTTTTGTGCTGGATTTTTGTTCAGCTGAGCTTGTGTGGATCTTTTGTATGCCAATACCAATTCTATAGGTTCATAGAAACAGGGTCCCAGGAGCTCGTAAGATTCATTTTGGTTTGGTCTTGCACCACCTCCCTGGCTCTTACAATCTTTCTGCCCCCTCTTCTGCAATGTTCCCTGAGCCCTGGGTGGGTGAAACTGAATATAGGCAGCCTTTCCATGGAACCACACTCTGTAGACGCCTAATCTTGAGGCCCTTTTGGGTTCCTGGTCTCCTCTTGCAAGGAGAAGTTTCCTTAATGAGAGATAAGAGTTAGTTAATGCCATTTCCATGTCATATTTCAGGATTCTTATTTTTCTTTTTAAATTTATATTACTCTAAAATATGCCTACATATTGTCTGTCTACCCATGTACCAAGATTACAAAGTCTAAAAATAACTGGTGGGTTAATTCTAGAACCTGATAAGGGATTTATATTATGAGAGCAAAATGTGAATCCTGAAATATGATATGGAAATGACAGTTTGTATACAGACGATATAAGTTTAGTATAGGTGTGACATATACATATATACATATACATATACAAATGTTGAAGCAATACAGTCGGAGAGAAGGAACTACAACAGTTCTCCCACAGATGAGGCCATCCTTTGAATCTAGGATGAAGATGTTATTGCAACTGTTGATGTTGTGACACAAAACAAAACAAACACACCAATACAAGGAGCTGGAGAGATAGCTCAGCGGTTAAGAGAACTGGCAGCTCTTGTAGAGGACCCGAGTTTGATTCCCAGCCCTCCCTTGGAAGCTAATAACCATCTTAACTCCAGTTCTAAAGGATCCAAGACCCTCTTCTGATGTCCGTGGGCATCACACAAGGGTGCACTAACACACATGCAGGCAATTCACTCATACACATAAAATAAGTTAATAGTAAATAAAATATTAAAAACACTAACACAGAATATATTGTTCATTATAATGCAAAATCTGCCTCTTAAACTAATGACTTATGATCTATGAAAGAGCAGGATCTGTCAGTATTGTATATCTTTCTTACGTTTTTGTAGAAAACCAGACTTTCCGAGTACATTCAACCGCCACCACCCTGTACTTTCCCTACAGATGATCCTTGTTGATATAAACATAAGTGAGAGATAGTGGGAATAAAGACAGAAGCTTCTAATGTCAGGAGCAGAGAAAATACCATTCAGCTGTGGTGAGAAAGCCACTTTTTATGAGAAAGTCTTTCTATTTCTTTCTATTTTGTTTTTTGTTTTCCAAAAATAAAATCTTGGGATACTCGTATCACACGTAGAAAACATATTCTCAATGCATCTAGAGTGCAAAAGTAGAGGCAAGGGGAAAACAACACGGTTCAGATTAATAGGAGATGACAACTTGACCAAACAGGAGGTGGCAGTCCAGCCTGCAGCAAGACTCAGTGGCTGTGACAGGCAATTAAGAATCAGAGACAGCCAGATGTAATGGGAAGTGGCAGAGATTCACTGAGCACTTCCAGCCTTCTCTGCTGATTCTCCCATTCGTATTGTTTGCAGAGACAAATAAACACTAATACATGCTTGAAAAAAATAGTGAGAATGGAAGAGATAGTGTGTCATCAGACCAGAGAAGTCTTAGTTTAATGAAAATGAAGGACAGGCTCTTAAATTCTCAGCAAAATGCAAAGAACAAGGCTCACCAAGTTATGTAAGAGAAGATTTAAATTTATGGCACGACATTGACACCTTAGAATGTGAAGCAATCTTTTGAAGTCCCTTGTTAGATGCAGCACAGGAAAAGTTGATCGTCTTCTAAACATGCAGAAATTAGTCATTTTTCTCTTGTAATGCAGTCCTTTTGTAGTTCTGCCTCAGTAGAAACAAATAGAATTGGAAAATCTATTTCAATAAAAAATCATATTTTTTAAAATAACCATCTGGTTTGAAGTACACTGCTTTGTCTCTATATAAAGTTGGCATGTGTACTGAAGTTATCATTGGGATATTTTGCAGAAATTTAACTCTACAGCAAGCTAATGCTGTTGCTGCAAGGCATAGTGGGGCCCACAAAGTCTAGGGCATGCTTCAGGGTTATACTTGTTTCTATAAGATGTTGAGTCAAATTTATCACAAAGTTAGTCTGCATTTTTGCCCCCAGATGTGGAGTAAACATGTTTATATACTGAGTATAGAAAATAAACAACACAATATATTGAAATATCAATTATCTGAATAATCTCTATGAACATCATTAACATAAAAATCTGAACACAAGAATGAAAACACTGTGCCAAGTGAGCTCAGTAGGTAGCGTTATTGATAGATTATGAATGCTTGAATTGCAATGCATGAAAAACATCATAAAAATCACAGGGTCATCCACAATGGGCATGGGAGAAAGGCAGGAAAGAGTACTGATGCCTGGGCCATGCACATACAGTTGGCCCAGCAATGCTCATGACCAGTCCAACGTTGAAAGCCAGTGGCTCAGCAGCATGGAGCTTAATGAACGAAAGCATAGACACATTTATGCAAATTCATCAGTCTGAAAAACTGCAACTCCTAAAGACACATTGAAATGAATCCACTCAAAGTTATTTCCCTAAATATGTATTATGAGATTATAGAGGTGGGAATTTCCATCCAAGTCAGTTTAGTTATGCCTTTAAAAGTATCCATCTTTGTGGCTGGGGAAAAAGCTATTGGTAAACGAAAGGACCTGAGATCAATCCCCAGAATGCACTTAAAGACAGCTGGGTGTGGTGAGGCCCACTGTAATTCAGGGCTGGGGAGGTGAACTTAGGCACATTCCTTGGGACTGCTTGGCCCTCTTCTCTAGCCTATTTGTCAAGTTCTTCAGCCATGGGTGACTCTGTGTCAAAAAAACATAAAAGGATGAGGGATCCCTAGAAGATCACTTAAGGTTGTCCCCGTGGCCTACACATGTACATATGTATAACTACATGCAAATACACTGTTACATGTTCATGCACCTGCACACACAGATGTGCATACATGCCTTTTATGTACAAGACCCATATTTTTATTCTATGGTGCATCTATCTTTTAAAATTAGAGCCTAAGTATTTAGCAATTTGATTAGTCCTCTCATCCAAACATTCTAAATATTTCCAACAAATAAAAATATGCTTTTAAAAAATATAAACAGTTTAAAAGACAATGAAAAGGGTGTGCCTCAGGATTCTATATAAGTTTAAAGGTGAAAAATCCAGGGACTTGGGAGATGGCTTAGCAGTTAATAGCACAGGATGCTTTTGCAGAAGACCTGGGTATGGTTTCTGGCACCCATACAGGGTTAACAACTACCTATAACTCCAGTTCTAGGAGTTCAGATGTGTTGTGGCCTGTGTGGACATTGCACACCACAGCTGCACTTACATACATGCAGGCAAAACACCCATTCCCATAACATATAAATATATAAATAAATAAATAATATATAAAAAAATAAAGAATGTAAATCTCCAAAGAAAGCAGTAGTGCACTCATACATGCATAAACCCATTAATAAGGCTTGAATTCTCTTTATATCTGAAGAAAGTTTTTGGGAAAGTGACAAAACTCAAAAACTTCTGATTGCTGATCTCTTGTAACTCCTCCATTAATAAAAGATATGAAACCCAAGCACACACTGATTCAACAGAAAGCCAAAGATATGGGGCTGGTTATGCTACCAAAAGGATAGTCTGGTTCAGTGAGTGTGATGGTCTAGGCTATCTAATACAACCATCCTTCTGAATACAACTAATAATGGGGTATAAGCTAGAAGATAAGTGTTCTTAAAACCATTGGAAAGGGAATAACATTGACACAGATATCTGCAAAAATCAAGCCATGGGACCAGCCTGGTAAAGAAAGCATTCCAGCTTCCTTTTGGCTGATGGATTTGCCAAGCCTTGTTGAACCTGATACTTCGTTCAGAATATTTCATGCACTAGGGAAAGAAAGATGAACACCTCAGCCTTTCAAGGTGGAAAGGCTTTGGAAGATGTCCTAATGTTAATTTCAGAATGCAAAAGGCACCACACCATGAGATCAGGAAACACTGAAGGGGAGTACTGCAAAGAAACTTGCTTTGAGGATGATTAAAGCAGCAGAAAGATGCAAAACCCAACAGAAGGTAAAACGGAACAGCTTTTGAATTTCAAGCCCCAGGTCAAAATTTCTAGAAATCCAAAAATAACTAAAACCACACATTTATTCAAAGTGAATCTGAGAAGAAGCATATAGGGAAATACAGAGTGTGTCTTAAGGAATATGTCCTATAATTATCTAAGAATTATTATCATGCACACATGTATTTAAAACTAAGGTACCAAAGAAATAGTATTCCCATGAGTGTGAATAGGCAATGAGAAATAAAAGATATGAAAACATTTCAGATAATGAACATATGGTATAAAAATAACAAAACAAATTTGTTTATGCTATGTAACCACAAGAGACCAAATAGTAAAACATTTCATAAAAACAGAAAAAGACTATTTCAAAGATTTAAAAAGTTAATAAAAAAAAACTTTTGGTAATTAAGCCTGAGCTGTTCAAGAGTCATTGTCCAGAGTGTATCACAGGTACTGTGTGAAGGTGGGGGGGGCTGAAAGATAAGGGCACTGTCTACAGCATATCATTCATTTAAGTCTTAGAAATAAAGGAGGAAGAGCAAGTTAAATAAAGTACCAGTGGAAAAGAAGAAGCCTGGGGCTGGAGAGTTGCCTCAGTTGTTAAGAGCTTTTACTGCTCCCTCATGAAGAACAGAGTTGTGGATGCTGACGCTCAGGTTGGCTGTCACGCAAACACCTGTAACTCCAGATCCAAAGTTCTCTTCTAACATCTGTGAGCACATACATGTGTGCAAACACATACCCATGCACACACATGCACATACATATGCACACACATACACACATACACACACAAAGAAAATAAGAGTAAAGAGGAAAAAAGGCTAAGAATTGAGGTGTGTGTCTGTAATCTCAGACCCTAGAGAGTCTGTCACTGAATGAGGGTGACAATATGGGTTAAACAGCAGTGCTCTTTTGAGAGAGGCAGAACAAGTGAATGTGAGAGAGTGGGAGGGTTGCTGTGAGTGCTATCCTAACCGACTAGAGGAAACAGTCTGCAGGATAAGCAATGGAATGAAAGAAACAAAAGAATAAATACTGTATAGACAGGCTTTCAACTAAACTAATGAAAACTGAAAAGAAAAAAACTGTAACTTTTGCATATAAATATACAAAAAATTCTTGCAAAACCACTGAGGTTTTAATGACAGAAAGAAAATAGAATAGGAGATGGAGCCCGTGATCCCAGAACTGAAGATGCTGAGATGGAGCTGGTGATCACAGAACTTTTTGGATCCTGTGATTCCAGCACTCAACTTCTGCATCAAAAATGTTGTTTTTTAAAAAAAGAGAAATAGAATAAAATTGTTACTATAATAGAAGACAATAATCAGTTTGGAATTTTAGATTTAAAATGATATCTTATGAAAAATGAAACAAATATTTTCAGGTAAGTAAAATTATTATAAAAAGTACTAGGGCTGGGTGTGGTGGCACATGCTTTTAATCCCAGCACTTGGGAGGCAGAGGCAGGAGGATCTCTATGAGTTCAAGGCCCGCCTGGTCTACAGAGTGAGCTCCAGGCCAGCTAGGACTAAAGGGAGACCCTGTCTCAAAAAGACCAAAAAATAGTCCTTGAACCTATACATATAACCCTATATAATCATAATCAAAACACTTCACTTTATATAGCTCATAATATATATATATATATATATATATATAATATTATATATAATGTATATATATATATAATATATATTTACAATGAGCCCATGAAGAAAACTACTTTCATTATCCATAGTGTTTTCAATGAATACACTGGAACACACAGAACTCACTGATTTATCCAGTGCCATATAATCAGCACAAGCCAGCCTGAGGTCCAAAGGTGTGCCACCTCCAGGGTCTCTTCTCTTTATAGCTATCACAACTCATTTCAGTTTGTTGTGATAAAACCATCTCGATTGTCAGCTATACTGAGAATTCTTAAAAATGTATTTAAAATGGCAGAAAATTAATTCAAATGTCCCCAAGAAGAAATTAAAAACAATACGGTACAAACTATTGATTGCCTTAATGGATGCTGGTAATAATGTTTATAGGAAAGATTTTTTTGAAATACATACAGATACTAAGCTAAAGAGAGAATTCAGTTAAATCCAATCTATGGTGTTAGTACAACACATTATATTAAGGGTTTAAGAAATTCAAGAAAAGCCATTTTCTTGGCAAAGACAAATCTTAAGCAAAAGAACACTGAGCAAAATCTGATGAACAACACACTGTGCTTAGTATGAGTCAGAATCTCTGCTGGGTAATTCACAGGAACCACTGGGGTTCATCTTGCGAGTCACCCCATGAAATATGGTTGCCTGAGGGAATGTAGCTGTTTAGTTACTCAATATCTCCAAAGTTCGTTTTATGATAAATTAAAAGTAGTGTCATAAAGATACATTGGGCAGCATGCTAAGGTTTCTTACATATATATTTGCAAGCCTGAGGACCTGAATTCAGATCCAGGGCACTCATGTCAAAGCAGAGTGTGGCAGGTGAGCCATTAACTTCAGTGCTGGAGGAGCTGAGACATGCTAATCACCAGATCTTGCTGGCCAGCCAGTCTAGTTTAAAGATGAACTGCAAGTTAAGTTTGAGGTCTTGTCACAAAATAATCAAGAGGAGGGTGATAGAGAAAGATATCTGACATTGACCTTTGGTTTCCACATATGCAGCAAGGACAAGAGCACTGTACGCATGAATATGTCACACACACACACACAAAACAAGAATAACTTCTGGACATTTTACATATTACTCTTGTTTTTATTCACTATGTCATGTATAACATATGAGCACACTTTCTAAACTTGAGTGTGTGTGTTTGTGTGTGTGTGTGTGTGCGCGCGTGCACGAGCAGTTGATTTTGGTTATATACTTCATAGGAAGTTCATGTATAGTCACAAAGACTTCTCAGACTTCCTGTCACCATTGGTACCTTTCAAAATAGACCCTGTTGCTGAAGACACTACATACATGAGCTGTAGAACAAATAGGGAGAAATCAAGGTGGTGGTGATTTCAATGCTTCATCTGTAGGGCCAGGCTTTTCATGGTGCTGGAAGGTGCTATGCATGCTACCTGAAGAAAAAAAAAATAGTTATCAACCTTCAGCTGTGAAGCCTGTTAACT
This sequence comes from Rhizomys pruinosus, assembly GCA_009823505.1. Taxonomy (NCBI): domain Eukaryota; kingdom Metazoa; phylum Chordata; class Mammalia; order Rodentia; family Spalacidae; genus Rhizomys; species Rhizomys pruinosus. The sequence continues at coordinate 4,314,506 of VZQC01000816.1, read as the reverse complement.
ACAACAACTATCCTCACAGGATATTCCCACTGGTGAAACTATATCAGGAATATTTGGAAGTAACCAATAATTATCTAGTTGGATTTAAAGTCTGCTTCTTAGAATTGAGCCCATAAATGACATTTATATAAGACCTAGAAACCTGAGGCTACACAGGTCAAAGGGCATAGGAAATGTCCCAATACTAGCTCTCTACTAAATAGTTATTGCATTAAACTGACTCCTAATTACTTTTATAACTATATATTAATGCATTTTTTTCAGTTCTCATCAGAGATTCTTCTTTGTGTAGAAGATGTGATGATTAATATAAAAATCCACAACTGGCCACTGTGCATAGAACAAGAAGCTGAAGAATGCTTATCCCCAAATAGGACACCCATATCAAACTTCTGCCTCCTGCATCATTATGGAACAGGGGATGGAAAGATTATAAAAGCTAGAGGTGGTAGATGACCACAAAGAAACAAGAGTTTTACAGAGAGCTGGTCAGGTACTAATATGAACCCAGAGCAATAGTGGCAGTATGCACAAGTCCCATGCAAGCTCAAACTAGACAAAAAAATCTCAGTATAGATGTGGGGAACTGGGTAAGAAATCAACTTTACCTGTGGAAGTATTGAGAACCAATGGCTGCTGGAAGGGGGAGAGTCAGTCTCTTTCAAGGATGTGACTCTTAGTAGGTTAACCAAACTGCAATGGATGGATCCACACCAAAGGATATTTGAGGACACTAATAGATTATATAAGATATATGAACCAGAGATATTATATTAACTTTGGCAGGGGACAGCAGTAATGGGAAGTATGGATGGGGGTAGATAAAACTACCATGAAATTATATTGTATGAAAATCTCTCCACAGCTTAGCTTCATGGTGCCAGAGAGCAGTATGAAAAGAAATGGTCTCCAGAGTTCTACTACATGAGCTCCACATTTGCATGCCAAAGAAGTGCAACTGTGGCAGCCTGGTACATGTACACACAGAAAAGATTCCAGTTGAATCTATGGCCTGCTCCTTGGGTGTGTAGGGCACAAGGCTGATACTGCAAGCTTGGGTTTGGCAACCCTAGTGTCATGAGACTTTATAGGCCACATTAGAAAGCTATTACCATCCCTTTGTTAAAGAGCTATAATGCCCAGACAAAGATACCACCCAATCATATGTGTGTATGCCCATAGCATAACTTGTTATAATGGTTAATATTTGCTTCTATTTGTGTTTTATTACTAGAACTAAAAGGAGTCTCATAAACAAGACACCAGTCCATTGAAGTCAGAACTTGGACAGACCCAACAGTTTGATGGGTCACCTCAGAGGAGAAATGGATCTTCCCATCTCTCACCCTCTCTTGCCCTCCCCTCCAAAGCCCAGGGACTCTCATGGAAGAAGTTGGTGCCTCAGATTGTAAGGGCCAAAGAAGGGGGTGAATTATGAGATCACAGACAAGTGGGCTGGACTTTTATTTGATCAGCATGTTTGTGTATGCAAACCTCTCCAACTGGAGTTGGGGACCCTGGTTTGTACAAGAATTGGACTCAGATGCTTACTAATTAGGTTTACATGGTCATGCCTTATGTCTATTGCCAATATTTACTAACTGGTTAAATAAAAAATTAATAAAGCAGAAAAAAATTGGATCAAAGACAAAGAAAAAAAAAAGAAAGAAAATCTCAAAAATGTTCAATTAGATAAGCCCCAAATAAAGTGATTGGTATTATGCTATGTAGTCATTTTGAAATAAGAGGAAGAGTTCATTTTATGAAATGAATATGTGAAATTCGAATATGTGTTTATATTCTGAGAGGGAAGATCCCTTAGAATATACTATATTTTCCAGCAGACATGTCGGTTTTCACTTCACCACCCTCTCTTTTGTTGTTCTTTATCACTAAATCAAGCAGACCCATTTCCAACATTATGAGCCTCGTATTATCAGCAAAATTTGACTTGCTCTTCTTTCTGGAATTTTCTTTCCCTATGCTCCATGAGGCCACATTCTATACCTATGTTATTATTTTTTCCGTGTCTGATGAATCAAGTCCTTGTTCTGAGTCTTATTGTGTATTTATAAGCTTGATTTATAACACCTCAGGTGTCCAAATGCCTTCAAATAATTATACACAATAGCTGGAACAATAATAGCTTGGGCAGATTACATAATTAAGTTTCTCATTCTCTGTCTTGAATCAAGTGTTCCGCACTCATATGATAAGGAAATTTGAGTTTTTAGACCTAAGCTCACAACTAAGTCTCATCAATCCATCATGTCCTCCTGATAATCCTTTCCCTCCTTGTCCCTTCGAAGCCCTTGTCACTTGTTCAAAGTGTATGCTTTTGTGAAGAAGGTGGCAGGGGTTGACATAATTAAAATCTGACTCTTTATCCATACATTAGTAATTTTTGCTTTACTTTTTCATTCTCCAGGGTTGGCCTGACTTCTAAAGTGCAGGCTTTTGAATTCCTGAGGACGGCAGAAAGCCTCAGATATATCCAGTGTCCTTCCAATCTTGTTGCTTTCCCCTGGGAAGTGGCATTTGTAACTTGGCCTTTGTTCTACTGACTTAATATCTGTAACATTTAGGGAGGCAAGGACCACACACAGATTTCATAGTTTGAGGTAACTATACTAGATCCGTAAATCATCAACAATGTTCCATGCCTAAAGTCACCACCTTCATGATCCTAAAATATTATTCACATTTCTTGATGCCTTCCACATATGTCATGGAGAAAATTCTGGAATCTCAAGGTCCTGGTCTTTGCTATGGGAGAAACAATTTACAGAAGGTTTGAGGACACTAGAGTGCTGTGATTAGGGATGTAGCAAGGATATTCACTATCTTTATAGCTTTAACATTTAACACAGTGTCTGGAAAATAATAGGCACTACTATATATGTTTTGAATGAATGGATAAATTAATGCAGTACAGGTTATAAAATAAGACTACTAATGAATGAGGAGGCTCTGTCTTCTTTCATTATAGATTGTATTAATAAATGATACCTTCTTTTTATTGCCCATGTAAATTTGAAAAATCCACTGTTTACTATTGGAACTATGGTTATTAGAGACAACATTGATTTGTGATTCCTGCTTAATTAGCAATAGTTCTTAATTTCAAATACAAGAGGTATAGGAATAATATAAATCTAACTTTGCAAATGGACAATATGTTGTCAGTGAGATCAATTACCACTCAGAATACTCCTTGGATTCTAGGAAATGACAATGAAATAATGATCTAGATTCCTAACACAAAAAAGAGAGTCTGGAAAGACATTTCTTTAAGTATCAAATTTCATAGAATATGCAGTGGCATAACTTCCCATGGCTGTGGTAACAAATTAATTCATAGGATTTACACAAAAATTTATCCCCTAATAGTAAAGGACAGTAGGAGTTTGTGATCAAAGTGCAGGCAGGTTGATTGTCTTTGAAAATCCTTTGTTTCTCTTCATCTTTCTTTTTTTTATTAATTTTATTTATTTCTGTATGTGTATGAATGTACTGCCTGCATGCAAGTCTGTGCACCCGTGTCGTGCAATGCCTCTTCGTCTTTCTTTGATAACAGATTCTTTCATCATTCCAAGCTCTGTCTCAGTCTTTCCCCTGCCTTTTAGTACAGGCCTCTCTTACTTGCCTGTTTTACAATATTGCCAGCTGTTGTCCTGGTTTTGTCTCATTTTTAAGACAAATTTCATCATCATAAATTCTATTTCAAAATAAAGTCACACACTGGTATCACAGTTGAATATGAGTTTTGAGTGGACAGTGTTCCATGGACCGCAACAGTTTACAATTCCTCAGTTTGAATTTCTCAAGTATAAAGGGTAATTATATAATGTTAAAATAGCAATCAAATAGTCCATTCACTTAATTAAGAAAAATTATAATTTTAGGACTGTAATTCTGTAAAAGATGAATATAACATAAAATATACTATTTCTAAATATTTTGGTGAACTCTGCAATGTTTAATCTTACAATCTAACAAGGGGAAAGTCAAATCTTCACAAAAGTGAAAGATTATTTTTCAAATTACTTTGTGTAAAAATATCAGTAATATTATTGTTTTATAGTATTAGCAAGCTTATTGATTGCATGCTAAGACTACAAACAAAAATATGCAATTAAATAAAATTTATAGTTTAGCAGGTTTGGATACAATTATATATTCAAACTGAATGTTAGATTTGTTAGGATTACTATCAGACTAACTGGTGGTGCATAAAAAATTATACCCTCTCATTTGATTAATATTAAAACATGTTTGTGGGGCCACAGACCCTGCAGTTGAACAGGCTGAAGAGAGTATGGTGTGGGGTTACTCCAGTAATATCCCAGGTGCAAAAAACATTAGAGGTGCAAATTCATTCAGTCTATGTAACAAGCAGCTTATATAGGTCTGGAATGGGCAGCCCTTACATCACATGACATCACCTTCCAGGAGCCAATCCTAGACCTCCACACCATCACAAATCATCCCAGCTCATGGAGCATACCCAGAAAGGCACCTGCAGACAAACCAGTCAACTCATAGTGCCAAGCCAGTGCAAGCATCATGTGGCAGAGTGTGCCCTGTATGTATAGCATTGCTTAGTGTGCAATGCAGATTGTGCCTGCATAAGTGCAATGCAAGCCTGAATCCATGACTACTGTCCCACAATTTTTATTTTTAGAGATATGTAAATCTCTAAAACTTAATCCCTGCTTCCAGAGGGGCAGATTCCCAACAAAAAAATGAAAAACTTATCAATAAAAAGTGTATAAAGTATATATTTCTTAATACAAGTCAATCTGTGAAGGTCTGGGCACAGTAGTAAACACAAATATCTTTCTATTAGTAAAAGATGTAGGTGTTACATCAATGATTTCTTAGAAGTTATGGAGCTGGAAGAATTTACATCTGTTTTTTAATAAGTCACACTGTTTCCATGATTAATCTCATTTGGCATTTGCAAAAATCATGAGTGTGCTTTCTCATTTGTGCTCATTGAAATGTACTTCTGTAAACCATCACACACAATATTTTCAACACAGTTATCTTCAAACCTCAAGCCTTCAAATCTTTTGAAATAAAAACTTTTATTTTTAATAATAAATGAACACATAGAAAAAAGAAAAAACATTTTTTCATAATTTACAGTTGTTGCAACTAAGTTTACTAAAATATTATAAATGTGAAATTAATGCTACAAATATTACTTGCTATTCCAAAAGACATTTAAACTAATTAAATTAATTCATATTTAATTAGCCATCTAAATTTCCTCATATTAGAGCTAATAAAATATAATTTTCCTAAATGTACTGGATGTACTTCTTTTCAGGAAGCAAATGGTGAGTCAATCAAACAGAAATTCCAGAGCCAGCATGACTTTGAAGGGCATGTCTACCCTGTTGTTCCCTCCTTAAATAATGTCCACATAAGTCTGAGGCACCAAAAGCTCATTTAGTGAAAGCTGGTTTCTAGTACTGATCTAATCTTCTAATACTGAACCTAAAAGTCTCTACAGAAACCACTTTAGGATATCATTTTTCTCGGCTAAGACTGACTATGATCAAGAAAACAAAGGATACCAAATGCTAGAGAGGTTGTGGGGAAAGGGGAACACTTATCCACTGCTGGTGGGAATGCAAACTTGTGCAACCACTATGAAAAACAGTGCTGGGCATGGTGGCACACGCCTTTAATCCTAGCACTTGGGAGGCAGAGGCAGGCGGATCTTTGTGAGTTCAAGGCCAGCCTGGTCTACAGAGTGAGTTCCAGGACAGCTGGGGCTACAGGGAGACCCTGTCTCAAAAAGAAAAAAGAAAAAAAAAAAAAAAAAGAAAAGAAAAACAGTGTGGAGGACTCTTACAAGACTCCAGATGAGTCTTCCACCTGACCCAGTCATACCATTCCTGGGTATATAACCAAAGACTCAGCCTATCCCAGAGATACATTTACATCTATGTTTATTGCAGTTTTCTTCACAATAGTGAAGAGCTGGAAGAAACCCAAGTGTCTCTCAACTGATGGGTGGATAAAGAAAATGTGATGTTATAATGTGAATCTCTTTAGGTGCCTTAGAATTAACATACCTTTTACTTTCAGACATGGTATTTAATGTATATGTCCAGAAGGTATGTATTCATATTTTAAAGTAATATAAAATTAAAGGGAGAAATGTGAACTCCTAAACATATATCAGAGTTAACATACAGTTTATTCCTGGAGGACATAATTCTGGTGTATATATATGATGTCTATATAGGCATATTTTGGAGCATTACAATTGGGAGGGAACCACAACAACATAAGGACTGGGTCAAAGAATGGACTGATATAGTTAAATTCTGCCCCAAACAATAAACGTTTGCAGAGGAAAACTTTACAAAGACTGAGAGAAAGATTCAGGACATGTATGACAGAATGCATGATCTGGGGTGGGGTGGGGGGAATGGAAAGGGGAATATGTCTAAATTGAACTGAAAAAATGATGTCTGAAATACAGAAAACATCGATAAAATATTATATTAAAATAAAAAAAAGAAAATGTGGTACATCTACGCAATGGAGTTCTATGCGGTGGTAAAGAAAAATAACATCATAAACTTTGCAGGTAAATGGATCGGACTAGAAGCCATTATGCTAAATGAAGTAACACAGTCCCAGAAAAACAAACAACATATGTTGTCCCTCATTTGTGGATCCTAGCACCAAATCTCTATTCATAAGGCAAACTGAATAATTCTTTTTTTTTGTTTTTAGTAATTATAATACCTGATGTTACTCATCAATGTGCTATGTAATGTAGGAATGTAAAGTTAAATTTTTCTTTACCTGCATACAACTGTACTAACAAAATTTGAATACCTAAAGATGTTTGGAATTAACATATAGTTTATTTTCAGACTTCATAATTTTGGTATCTGTGTGGCATGCATATATGCATGCTTGAAGCGATACAATTAAAGGAACAAGAAGAAAAAAGACTGGGTCAAAGAGATGACTGAAACAGTAAGTTTCTGCACAAAATAGTAAACTTCTGCATTGAAAAATTTAAAAAAAGACTGGGAAAAAAATGAAAGACATATATTGAAGAATTCTTGAGCTCTGGTGGGATGGGGGCAAGGAACTGGGAATTGATCTAAATTTGACTGAGAAATGTTGTGGACAGGCGTTGTAGCACACACCTTTAATCCCAGCACTCAGCAAAGGCAGGCAGATCTCTGTGAGTTCAAGGCCAGCCTGGGACTAAAGGGAGACCCTGTCTCAAAAAGACCAAAAAATATTTTTTTTTACCTCAATAAATTTAAAAGCATAGAGATTATAGAAAATATATGTAGTAACTACAGTGGAATAAGATGAGAACTCAAGGGCTGGAGAGATGGCCTAGCGGTTAAGAGCGCCGACCGCTCTTGCAGAGGACCCTGGTTCGATCCCCAGCACCCACATGGCGGCCGAAAACCGTCTGAAACTCCAATTCCAGGAGAACTCCAGTTCCAGGGGAATCCGACGCCCTCTTCTGACCTCCGCGGCATTGCACGACACAGGTGCACAGACCTGCGTGCAGACAGTACATTCATACACATACGGAAATAAATATATAAAAAAAAAGATGAGAACTCAAAAACAGCACTGGGTCTGAAAAAAGCAAAAAGAAATTGGAATGGAAAACCACACAGTTACATTAAAAATGAACCAACAAAGGAAAAAATCAAGAAATATTTGAACTAGAAGAAAACTAATAAATTTCAGAACACATATTCTAAACAAAGAACAATCATTTTCGTAGCTCTGCTATGCCATTTTTAAGTCAAAGCACCTGTACAATTTCTGTAGATTTCCAATATATTTGGGATTAAAAACGGATTGTGAAACCTTGAACATGGTCAGCCTCATTGGAGACAATCAGAAAAGTCTCCTATCTGAATGGAAAATAAATATCAGAGGACAGTAACTGGAGATTAAAATATTTTCATATTAATGGTATGACTAAATGGCTTAGCAGGGAAAAGTTATCTTGCAGTAAAATGAAGAAATTTCAAAAAGATATTGAAAAAATAAGAAACAGAAAAGAAGTTTTATTTTTTATTTTTTGGGTCTCTTTGAGACAGGGTCTCCCTGTAGCCCCAGCTGTCCTGGAACTCACTCTGTAGAACAGGCTGGCCTTGAACTCACAGAGATCCACATACTTCTGCCTCCCAAGTGCTAGGATTAAAGGCATATGTGCCACCACATCCTGCTAAGAAAAAATTTTTTAAAAAGAAAGAAAAATATTTTAGGAGTTGTGTCTGATGCATAGAAAGCGACACACTGTCAGGAGCCAATGATTAATGACACTGGTGCTTTCAGGAACAATTCTTATGAGGAACCTAACAATTCCTTCTACCTTGCAGAGCTTTGGTACGTGGCTCAGCCAGGTGCACACTTACATTTCTTTTTAGTAATTAGGTCTTACATTACTCATCATATCAAGGAATTTTCCTCACTAAACTTTTTTTCTAAATGGTCCTTGTGGAGTTGGTATAAAAAAAATCCAGTGGCTGACATCAGACTTCTAGACCTACACTGACTGATAAAATACTTCTGGTTCTCTTGAGCCAACTCAATGGTCTTCTTTAGCATGATGACCTTGAAGTAGACAAGGAGGCCAAGGGTATCAGCCATCTCATTGATGTCTAGTAACAGAGCAATCAAAAGGTTCTTCTGTTAGTTTTTTCAGTTGTTCTCTTCCTCTAAAAAAAAAAAAAAACCCTTCTCCAAATATTTTTATAACTGCACTTTCAAGAAAATCATAATTGTACAATTTCACTTTGTGCCTGTTACCTCACCCACAGATGAGGGATGCTACCTCACCAACTAGCACACTTTAAACAGATGTGCTGTCCTCAAACCACTGCCCGTTCTTTGTTCCAGATCTCTGCTACCCCTGCCTTTTAGCATGGCCTCTCACACTGACTCTCCTCAAAGGCACTCTGCTGCTCCTTTTACTTTTTGTCAGCATATAGAAGTTAGAGTGGTCTTCAGGAGCTCTAAGTCTAAGGAATGAATGACTAGAAACTAGCCATACCTCTGATAGGAACACAGATGGGGAAAGGGCCACTGATACTGACCAAGGAGCTCAAGATTCCAGCTTCTTCTCTTGAACTACAGCCTAGAGGTTTTCTTCTTCAGCCAGCAGGCCTCCTCTTTCAGCTGACCAGTCCAGACCAGTTTAGCTAAGGCTGCCATGGACACGTTTCAGCTTCTAGTGGTGACCTATTAGCTCTTCTCTTCTTTGTTTAAGTTGAATAGTCCAAAATTAGGGGAGAGGGATCTGCCCCATACTACCAAAAGCACTTAAAAGGCCAGGCCCTCCTGAAAGGTTTGGATTTTTTGGTTTCCAAATCTCCACTTGTGGAGAGTTACACTGGGAGAATGTATGTCTGTGTTTCTTTGCTGTTAATAGTTTACTACCTGATTTTCTAAAGAATTTAAAATGACATTTAGTTATCTGGGCATGATAAAGCAGCATATAATTAAATACTGTAGCAAACTGACTACTTTCTAGAACAGAACACAAAATATATAGAGTGACATCATAAAAGCAAATTTGAACTAACATTGATAAACTTCTACATAATGCCCAGGAGGTTTGCAGAGAAAACCAAAGCAAAGAAAACCTAAAGCACTTGGTCTTAAGACAGAGTTACCACTAAGAGCTCTGTAGAGTAAGTAAGCACATGTAGAAAAGTATCCATTTTGGGACACAAACTTGACTCCATAGACTTTAACATATATGACAGAATGCATGCAGTCCAGTGTGTGTGTGGGGATATAGGGTATACCTATAAAGAGGGGTCTAAATATGATTAAGATATGCTGTAGGAAATAAACAACAATTCAATAAGCTAATCAAAAGACAAAAAATGTAGCTATACTTAAAAGTCTGCAACAAAAATGAATGTGAAAGCTAAAACCAGAGAGGAAGCTACTTACATGATTCAATTGGCTTTAGTTTTCTCATTGATGATATTGAATTTGTAAGGACAGTATGGTGACGTGTTTAAAAGGCCAAAAGAAAATAAACCCAGATATTAGTTTTCATATACCTTAACAAAGAGCAAGGGTGAAATTAAAGTATTAATAAATTTCAGAGAACTGACCATTTATAACCTCTCTTGAAAGCTATAATTATTTATGGCAATTTTTTTAAATCACTCCAAAGGCAAAGACAAAATGACAAAGTTGCTAGTATAGCTGTGTGTGATGCTGTGAGCCTTTAATCTCAGCCCTTGGAGGCAGAGGCAGGTGGATCTCTGAGAGACTGAGGCTACCTTGGTTCACATCCTGACTCCCAGGTGGGCTATGACTAGTGAGACCCTGCTAAAAGACAAACCAACAAATAATACAAAACAAAAACAATCAACAAAGCTGGTAGGAAACAAATTCATATTAATTAACATCACAGACTCCAGAAGTAATTCAGAAGTGACCATAAGGACAGGTTACCCAAATTTTTCCTGAAAAATACAGTACCATTCAATAACAATTATTGATAACATCTATAATCCTCTGGGAAGAGAGTCTTAAGGAGGGATTGTCTACCTTGTTGTGACCTTGTCTTTGGGGGCTTGTCTTAACTTAATCAATATAGAAAGACTCAGCCCACTGTGGGTAGCACCATTCCCTATGCAGGGGGCTGAAGAGTAGAGAATGGTGTCAGGGTGTTTTATTGCAGCAAGAGCAGAGGAACTAGAACATATCTGAAGATGGCTTGGATATAGAGGGTTCAGTTGAAAAGAAAGATAGATTGTACACGTTGTTAGGAAATGGGGGTTGTGTTCAAAAGGAAAAGAGAAGCTGATGCTCAATAGAATACTTAGGGAGAGGAATAGTGTGGATAGGCTCAGGGTGCTGGAAATTTTTTTTAGTCTTCTTGAGACAGGGTCTCCCTTTAGTCCTAGCTGGCCTGGCGCTCATTCTGTAGACCAGGCTGTGTTTGAACTCAAAGAGATCTGCCTGCCTCTGCCTTCCCAGTGCTGTGATTAAAGGTGTGCACCACCAAGCCCAGCTGGGGTGCTGGAAATTTTATTTGCTTACTTGTGGTGTTCTTTATTTCCTATGTAACATTTTGGAATATGAGAGAGACAAATAGTTGTTAAAGACAAAGTGAAGTCTGAGGACAGAAGCTTTGTCCAAGGTAATTACTTAAAATTTCTTTAAATAGCTGTGAAGGAGACTACAAATATCGATATTAAATAATCAGAAAATATATGCATAAAGGAAATTATAAAAATTTGAGGACATGGAAAGTGTGGTTCATGGATAGCAATTCATACTTCTGAGTTAAAATTGGGAAACATAACTCCTTTTCAATTTTTTTTTTGTTTTATTGAGAATAACCCACCTGTCCTATCTTGTCTTTGCTGAGATATTGAGTTGGTTATGCCATGAACTTGGTTGGTTATAGTTTGGTAATTTTGTTATTTCACAGTCCTAGAAACCAGAGTGCTGAAATTAATGTTTCCCCACCACCATGCTCCTTTAAAGGCTCTTGGGAGTATCCTTTCCTGTCTCTTTCAGCAGCTGGTAGCTTTGCTGCTTCTTGGCATGTTGCTGCATAACTTCAACCTCTCTCTCTCTCATTTTCACATGGCCTTTCTTCTGGGCCCTTTTCTCCTTTTTTATTATAGGGACTTTTGTCATGAAATATTTCTGAATAGTCCAAAGTGACATCATTTCTCAGCCCATAATTTAATTAAATTTTAAAGATCCTTTTAAAAAAAAGTCAGATTCCTTCTGGAGTGAATAAAGCAAATATGGGTCTCCCTGAGTCAAGCAAGACTCCACCGTCAGCACCAGATACACCTCACCTGCCTGGAAATACTGTGCAGCAGAGGCAGCCATGTGCCTGTATATCCCAAATCTAATTGGCTATTGGCTCTCCCCTTGGAGAAATAACCCATGGCTGATGCCACAAGCTTACATCCTCTACAGGTTAGATGTTATAAGCCACAGTAAGACCCTGTCATATTTAACAGGGGGGAAAATTGTAATTCATGGATTAACATATCCAAACGTGTCTATGCTAAAGTAACCTACCATAACTATTAGTGCTGCTTAAATACCTATATATCTAATTGCTTGTTCTTCATTAGTAGGATCGAAAGGTTATTCCTGGACAAACTGTCAGCCCATGAAAGGAAACAGCCAGAATTGACCAGAGTCCAAGTCAACAGCTCCAGAGAGAGTGGACTGTTTTACCTCTCATCCACCTGTGCCCCTTTTCTAAGCCTAGGGAACAACCTGCGGAAGAGGGGGCGTGGTAGAATGTAAGGGCTGCGATTGGGGTGAATGGTGAAACTACAGCAATGTAGTCTGGACACTCATTTGATCAACTTGATTGAACAAACAACCTGTCACCCCCCACTGGATGGTGGGGCTGTAGGTGTTTGGGCACAACAGCCTGCAGATAGGTTTTGCATGAAGGATGCTTGTACTCATGGATTATCACTTATAGCTAAAAATGAAAAAAAAAAACTGAGAGAAAGATGCAGGACAGTTATGGCAGAATGCATGATCTGGGATGGGGTGGGGGTGGGGGGGGAGGGAAAGGGAAATAAGCCTGAACTGAATTGGAAAAAATGTATGAAATGCACAAAGCATCAATAAAAATTAATTTAAAAAAAAAATAAAAATAAAAAAAAGTCAGATTCCAAAGACTTGGGAATGTGTACCCATCCTACAGATCAAAATCCTACCTCTATTTTATAATACAATAACCAGTCTCTTCTCTAAGGTTAACCAGTCATGTTATTTCATGTGATTCTATCCTTCTTGTTACAGTACAGATTCGCAGAGAACAAAAGAACTTATGCTTAGGAAGAGGGGTCTATGTTACCCTCAGTAGAAAGATCTGATACTCAGGCGAGGAACTAGCAAGTTAGAAAAACTATTTAAAGTATTTAAGTGTTTAAGCCTACTTTAAAACTCATGGAAAGTTTAAATTAATAGCTTTTCTTTAATAGTATTTATTTTTTTAATTATTTTCCAACATTTTTCCAAGTTTCAAGAGAGAAACATGTTCAATTTTGACTTGTTATTAAGACTGACTTATTAAATATTTATAGCTCTCTTTTGTTTGAATGATGTTATAATGGCTGTAAAATATGCACATTACTCTCAGTTTTAGGATGTATCAGTAGTCTTTGGTATTTAATTATAAAAATATAGTTAGTCATTTAAATACAGAAAAATATTAGAAAAATAGAATTTGAACAGAAGTTAAAATGTAATACAAGCCATTGTTAGTATTACCCAATGATATCTTGTAGATCATCCAACCACTAATGTGGATTTTTTTCTTCATATTAGAATTCAGCACATGTAATTAAAAGATAAGGGTGAATTCTGTAATGAGGTAAAAGACATGTCCATTTGCCTCTCAGGTATTAATTCATTTATGGGAAGAAGCACATTGGATTCCTGGACATAATATATATCAGGCTAGTTTGATGCAACAGCCCATGTCTACCCAAACATTCTATAGAATGAAACTCATCTGAAGCCTAAGGGAATGTCCCTGAATGATATAGCAGTAACCACCTGTGGAGTCAAATATGTTGCAGGCTGTAATGAATTTCTAGTTTCTGACTTTTAGTTTCCTCTCCTCATTTCAAGAAGAGGCAGCAAGCCATGTGAAAAATGGACATGGCAGAGCGGCACACACTGACATGTCATAGCCCATCACCCATAGTTACCTGTCAGGGCCTTGGGAGTGTGGATTAATTTCCAGCTCAGGGCAGCCTGACAGTCCATCTGTCTTCAGCTGTCCTGCCAGGCTGAGACTTGCCAGATGGAAAATCCCACAGGAACAGATTCATCCGTGCCACCAAGAACCTTGAATCCATAGCACACCTGACTGTGTGCTTGGGGCTCTTTTGGATTAAAGGTGGGAAAATATAAATAAACTCACGAATGAGAGGGTAATGTATAGAAGCTGTAGATTTATGTTAGGAGTGGTTGAATTTGGAGATTAGATCCTTCTCTTGGAGTCATATGCTGAAAATTTCTGCCTTGATTTTAGATTTTGGTTTATTAAAAGGGAAACGTTTTAGCATGAGGAAAAAACACAGCTGAAAATAATTCATTTCTTGAAAACAATATTCTTTCTTATTTTTTTTTTCTGAAACAAATTTGGAGTTTATTTTAAAAAGGTTTTAAACTGGATGTGGTGATGCACACCTTTAATCTCAGAACTCAGGAGGCCAATGGAGCTCTGTAAGATTGATGCCAGCCAGGTCTTCATATTATATTCCCAGGACAGCTGAGGCTACATAGTGAGACCCTGTCTCAAAAGAAAACAAAACAAAAATGATTTTAATAGATGATATAAATTTAAAATTATTAATAAGATTTAAGAAGGGAAGTTAAGAGAAAAAAGAGAGTAGAAGGGACTATCTATAATTGATGATTATAGATAAATGAAAGATAGATAATAAAGGACACTGTAGAATGATTTGACTTTCTTAGACAGATTTATTATTACTCATTTTCCTCCAGTAAGTCTAAATGGAATTCAATGGTATGGGTTTTTCTTCATTTTCTCAGATGCTTATTTTCCAGATACTAAATTTCTTTGTATTTTAAGTTAATGTGAATTCTTCACCAAAATCTTGAGGCAACCGCTGTATTAAGAGTAGAAACAGATCTGGACACACCTTCCAATATGAGGTTTTCCATCTGCAAAGGAGACCGGGTTCCTGACCTTCTGAAAGAACTTAGAAGCCTGCCAGCTTTGTGCAACAAACATGTACATTAAGATGTCTATTCTGGGGCTGGAGAGATGGCCTAGTGGTTAAGAGCACATACTGCTCTTGCAGATGACCCGGGTTCAATCCCCAGCACCCACATGGCGGCTGAGAACCGTCTGTAACTCCAATTCCAGGAGAACTCCAGTTCCAGGGGAATCCAACACACTCTTCTGACCTCCGCGGCATTGCACAACATGGGTGCACAAACCTACATGCAGGCAGTACATTCATATAAATAAATAAATAAATAATTTGTTAAAAATAATAATAATTTAAAAAAAGATGTCTATTCTGTGTACTAGGACAAGAAAGGGAAAAAGAACACAGAAGACCTACTTTTGAGAAGACTAGAACTATTGCGTATCATAGAATTTTGACAGAGGAATGAGATTTTCTTCTACACATTTTTCTTATAAATGAGACAGCTTAGTTTGAGAGATATTGAACTTCATGTCTAACATATCTGGCAAATTTGGTAACACCCAGTGAGTCAGTTTCTAAGTCTCACTGATGGCCCTTTACTATTGGAATGGTAACAGACAACAAGCAGGAAGGGACTGGGGGAGAGGGAGAGCAAACAAAGACTATAGAAGCACACACATACAGAGACATAAATGCACACCACACATACACATAGACATATACAAAAATGCAAACAGACATACACATATACAAATGCACACAAACAAACACACAAGCATGCACACACAGACACAAATTCACAGACACACACGAACATACATATAGAAAAACATATATACACATATAATGTATACTCACAGACATAAATGTGTACAGGCACACAAAAACATAAACACACAAGCACAAAAGCATTCATACATACACAAACTCACAAACACAAGCACACATACATGCATACATGCACACACAAATGCACACACATACAAATATACATATAAACATATATATACACACAAATATACTCACAAATCACACTCACATACACAAACACACATAGACAAGTAACACACAAAAACAGAAATACACACACAAACACACAAATAAACACACACATATAAACACAAAGACATACACAAATATACAGACACACACATAGGCTTAGGAGGAGTCCTTGGAGCTGAGAACTGTGTATTCAGGGGGTACCTGAGCATCAAACTGCTAGAGATGTCTGGCAGATAATTCACAGGGTCAGATGTTCACGAATTTCAGTCTAGGCAGGAAGGCAAAAACTACATATTTAGGAAATGTGTGTGTATAGCTAGTGGTTAATCTGTCCATGTGATATGTGTTGATAATGAAGATAAGGCAAGCTTAAGTCTGCTTGAAAGGCCTTGGAAATTCAACTGGATAACAAATTTAAAATACATTGAAAATGTATTAAAGACTTTGGAGTTTATGTTTACCTCTAAGTAGTCATTTAATAATTGAGTAAAACAGCTAAATAATGACATCAACAATGTGATGCATTCAGTCTAGGAGAGTAGAAAACCTTTCATAGAAAATCGTGAATAAGGAAACAATGTATATATATACATATATGTGTGTATGTATATAGAATTGATGAATTAATTTGGCTACACAGCCATTTAAAAGTGCATATAAAAATTTCATGTTCAGCATGCAATACAAAATGTAATTCAGAGATGTAGAGAATTGCAAAGAATAGGCTTTCCTTACAACAGGAGACAGTACAAATCCCATTATGCTACAAACATTCCTTGAACTCTAGAAAACTGGGACATCTGGGCAAACAACTGTTTCAACATCTGGAGGGAGAAGAGTAACTCATGGTTCAAGGAGTGGCACATCTATTTTCCTGGGATAAATACCACTGAATTCCACATAAGGTAGTGAGCAGGTTAGGCTAGGAACCAGTAAGATATTAATAAAGGCTATTGCATTTAAATTGACAGTGTGAGGATCTGGAGGTCACAATACCCAGGTCCTTTACACCTAGGTAAGACTTTCTCCAGACTCATACCAGAGAGAATGGGACAGAGTGGCAGGGTCTTCATAGACACAGGAACCATCCTGAAAGAACCAGAAACTGGCCCTAATGGTCCATTCCACCAGGTGTGCATCCTATGTGTTTCTGCATTAAGCACTATGATGGATTTTGCCCCCATGGCTAGGTAGAGCTGATATTAAAACAAGATCATTCTGGAGGCCTGCCCAACTTAATCAGTTAAACCTTTACAAGAGGAGACTTCATCTGCTCTTAGAAATTCAAAGTGAGTTTTGACAAATTGGTTTTTAGAGATAAAAAAATAAAAGTCCCATTGTAGGAGCAAATGTTCTCAAATTCTTAGTTATTTTATGTCTGGCCCCAGCAAAGTGGACTCTGGTCCTACAAATGAATTCTGTCAACAGCAGGATTAAGTGAGGAAATAGGTGTTTTCGCCTAGCCTCCAGATGAGAACCCAGCTTGGTAAATTTGATTTCAACCTTGCGCTAGCCTGCACAGAGAACCTGCTGGTACTGTGTTAACCTTCCCCAATTGAAATTGAGATTATTTTTGTTTTTTGCCAGTGAAATTTCAATAAGTTCTATGCATCTGAACACTAGAACCCTGCACAGAAACAACAACAACAAAAAATGAACCTTTAAATCTGAAGGGAAAAGGCAGTACAACTTGTCACCAAGTGGAAACCACAGCAGCTCATGAACTGAAGTCACACAAAGCACAATCAGCCATAGGGTAAGGCTGCCTGCTATATGCAGTGTTACACTTGGCAGAGTGGCAGAATCACGTGAGAAAGTTTTCCTTAAAGGTTCAGATTCACAATCGTTGTCCAACTGAGGTTAAATATGATGGACAGGGCAAGTAAAGACCTCCTCCTGGCATTCAGTCTAACAAATATGGAGGCAAAATCTCACAGCCGCAAGATAGTCTTTCAAGGGAGCAGAACAAGGAGGGAAAACAAAGAAGAGAAAACTCAAAGCTGAAAGGGGAGAAGATACCAGAAAAAAAAAAAAACACCCTATTTCAGAGTCCACCTTACTAAATCAGCAAGCAGAGGAGGAGCTGGAAGCCTCTATTGCCATCAGAGTAATCATACCCACAGACTATGGAACCCTTCCTATATGTAGATCAAAGCAGATCCCTGCATTCCCCCTTACCATTCTGTAGACAATTAGCATGTTTCCACAAGGGACAGGAAGGGATACAAAAGACTCATACATGCTTAAAGTTGATTGTACAGATTACAAGTGAAATTTTAAGTCTGGAATGAAATCTTTCCAATGTCTCATAGTTAAGTAGAATAACTTTATGCTTACAAGGAGGTCAGCAGAATACAGATATTTGATTTTATTCTTAAATTCTATAGTTGAGCTATATGCTCTTATTTGATGAAATGAAATAGTGAAATATACTATGTGATACTTTAAGTCATTAGAGTTTCAGAACTGTTTGCTTAATATGGATTGATTTTAAGGATGATGCTGAGCTGGACATAATGGCACAAGCTTTCAGGCTTACTGCTTGGGAGGTAGAAGCAGGAGGATCAGAGTTCAAAGTTGTCCTTGGCTACCAAGTGAGACTGAAACCTGCATGGGACACATGAGATTTAGTCTCAGGAAAAGATGATTGATCCTAGAGAAATCAATGAAAATCACAAGATTAAAGAAAATGAGATACGAATCAGCTCAACAAGATTTACCTGGCAAATCTGCTATTCAGTGACGAGAGCTCAGGGTTCTGGGAAAGCAAAGGCTACCTCAGCATCAGCACAAATTTTGAGTCAGGAACAAATTCATTTTGATCAGGGCAACAGAGTATAGACATTGAGATGCTTCACGAAATGCCTGGAATGCAGAACATGAATGAAAAGTCATCTTTATTATTTTGAGTTCACTTAGTATGTACAAGAAATGTTTGGGAAAAAGTGAAATTGAAGATTTCCATTAAGTAATAAACTATATCAAAGGGAAAGCACTTACTACATTTTACTAGCAGAACAACATGCTGTAGGAACTAAAAGAAAAATTGCTAATTTTGATTAAGTTAATAAATCCAAATAAATTGAACTAAAACAAATGCCATCAAGAATGATTAAATTGATAAAAAAGACTCTCAGAAAGAAATGAAATGCAGTAATGCTTTTATGTTAACTGTGTTGAACCCAATGTCATGGAGAAATGGGTTGATGGAATTTCTGTAAACAGCCTGCCGATCACACTCAGTGTTTACTTTGAGCTTTAAATCTCTATTGTATTTTAGGTCTAATATTTCCTTGTGCTTATGCAATATTTATCTAAATGACAATTTGCCCCAGGGCTGGTCGGTAGGTCAGCATGTTTTTCTTCTGCTACATAATTCTCATATAATTAAAATATAATTTAGAAGCAAACACATCAATTGTTTTGACATTTTAAAATGTTCCAGACAATCTACAGTAAAATATAAGTTTTATGCTTATTGACAATTTTTCCTGGATTCAATATTAATAGGATGTGAGGAAAATAGGCAGTAATTATTGTGCTTCTAGTAATCACTTTGGACAAGAAGAGTTTACATATAAAATAAGGTAATTGAGTGTGACAGCACATAATTGGATATACATTATTTTACATGCTAAAAATAAGGATTCAGAATATAGAGCAAATATCTCAAAGTCAGCTACAGGAATTTGTGGGAAAAAGCATGTGTAGTTGGAAAAACTACTCCATTTTCCTGTTCAGAACAAATCATGGCATATTTAACTTTGTAACTATAGGCTATGGCATTTCAGCTTGTTCATAGATTATTTTTGTATATTTCATTTTCTAGCTCTATTTACATGTCTTGTGCTATCTAACAGGCAGAGTGGAAGTACAATTAGTCTGCATGAGTATAATCAAATGGCATAAAACAGTGATGCTTGTAATTACGGAAATTATGTCAAAAGAGAGAAATTATCCTTTGTTTACTGCTAAAATTAATAGAAAAATAGTGCTAGATATAAATAACACAGACTAGTGAAAAGAAGGCCTTTATTCAGCTTTTAAAAAGGAAGGAAAATGTCATTCCTGTGGTTTATAGTTAATGTTCTCTGGAGAAAGAAGAATGAACAAAATATAATTTGGAAGTCACTTTAATCATTTGCTATTTATTGCTGTGTGTTTTTTTTAAATTATTTTTGGTAAACAAAGGTGTAAGAAATGACAGTGAACTTTGCCCAAGAGTTATTCAGCAAAATCACATATTAACTAAGCTCTTCTATGTGGACAAACATGTAGGGCAAGAAGTGAAGACTTTACCTTAAAAAGTAACTATTCTCCACACAGGGGTTTGATGTTTGTAGCAATCTGAGGCTTTTCTTCCTTTCAGTGTTCAGACGGGCCAACCTTTCTGTTGGCACTTTCTGGTACATCCTACTCTATGCAAAGCTGTATCTTTTCTTTCTCATCTGTTAAGTTGGTGACATTTTGAACCCCTATGTGGATCCTACTTGTAACAACTATGTATAATGAGTCCTAACATAACTTACCTTCTAGGAGCTGCAAAGGTTTTAACACGAGAGACTTTCTTACCCCCCCCCCCCATAGAACAAGGAAAAATATGATGATGATGTCGTTCTCCAACTGTAAATTGGAGACAACTATTATAAAGGTAATCTCTTATAAAACCAATAAAACTACCTTCTTGAATTGACTAATAGACACAGGAACTGTGAAATGGATTATTCTCTATTCAGAACCAAATATAATACTAAAGTCTCCTTAAGCTATGCACTTAAGCAAAATATATTAACGCAGGAGCTCTGACATCAGCAATGGATTATTCTACCAAGGAGATGTTGGCCAGGGGATCCAAGCCCCCACAAAAGGTAAAAGCTCCTTGCTTCTATACTGGGATACCTGCAAGAAGAGAGGCAATAAGGCCCTGCTGTCAAAAACCTGATGTTAACATGGGAAAGATGTATTGAGACCACACATGCAAGTGTACAGATAGTCTCTGGAATACCAGAGAGTGTTACCAAAGGCCACTATACCAATAAAGCAAATATAGGTCTCCTTGAGTCAAGCAAGTCTCCTCCGTCAGCACCAAATACACCTCACCTGCCTGGAAACACTGTGCAGCAGAGGCAGCCATATGCCTGTATATCCCAAATCTAATTGGCTATTGGCTCTCTCCTTGGAGGAATAACCCACCGCTGATGCCACAAGCTTACACCCTCTAATGGTCAGGAGATGATATAAGCCACATAAGACCCTGTCATATTCAACAGAAAAAATGTAATTCATGGATTAACATATCATCCAAATACCTGTGTCTATACCAAAGTAACCTACGATAACAATTAGTACTGTTTAAATACCTGTATATCTAATTGCTTGTGCTTCATTAGTAGGATCGAAAGGTTATTCCTGGACAAACTATCAGCCCATGAGAGAAAACAGCCAGAATTGACCAGAGTCCAAGACAACAGCTCCAGAGAAAGTAGACTGTTTTGTTTCTCATCCACCTGAGCCCCTTTTCTAAGCCTAGGGGGCATGGTAGAATGTAAGGGCAGTGATTGTGGTGAATGGTGAAACTACAGCAATATAGCCTGGATACTCATTTGATCAACTTGATTGAACATACAAACCCCCCCGCCCCTCCCCCCTGAATGGTGGGACCCAGGGGCTGTGTGGGTTTGGACACAACTGCTTGCAAATTGGTTTTACATGAAGGATGCTTGTACTCATAAATTATCACTTATTGTTAAAAATTGGAAAAAATACTGAGAGAAAGATGCAGGACAGTTATGGCAGAATGCATGATCTGGGATGGGGTGGGGTGGGGTGTGGGGAAGGGAAGGGGAAATATGCCTGAACTGAATTGGAAAATGATGTATGAAATACACAAAGATTCAATAAAAAATTAAAATAGTAACTATTCTCAGACTCTCCCCACAGTTTTCCTCTTCTTAACCACATAGACCCACTTTCTGTTCTAAAGCTTTAACATAGCTTTTCATTTCCTCACATAGAATGCTCTGCAGTGTTTGCTTCTCCAATTATTATTATTATTTTTTTGTTTGGTCTTTTTGAGACAGGGTCTCCCTGTAGCCCCAGCTGTCCTGGAACTCACTCTGTAGACCAGGCTGGCCTTGAACTCACAAAGATTCGCCTGCCTCTGCCTCCCAAGTGCTAGGATTAAAGGTGTACGCCACCACACCCGGCTTCTTCTCCAATTATTAATTCTTGGTCTTTCTGAGGGTAAAAAGGAGGTTCATCACATTTTATAAAATGTTGTTTTTCCTTTTTTTTTCATGCAGCCTAAGATTGACACAAACATCTGGAATAGGGCTGGAAAGATGGTTCAGTGGTAAAAGGCTTCTAGCACTGGAGCCCATAGAAAGCTGGGTGTGGAATCCAACATCTCTAATCTCAGTGCTGTTGCAGTGAGACAGGAGATAGACAGGAGAATTCCTGCAAGCTTGGTGTATGTGGCAGGAAAGGAAATAAACCGACCTTGTCTCAAATAAGGTAGAGGACAAGGACTGACTACTGAGGTTGTACTCTGACCTCCACTCAAGTGCCAAGTGCCATAACACACACACACACACACACACACACACACACACACACCTTAGGTGTGAATGCCTGCCAGATTAACAGGGCCGTAGAGATAGCTCAGCAGTTAGGAACACTAGTTGCTTTTGTAGAGGACCAGGGTGCAATTCCCAACACCCACATGGTATCTCACCACTATTTCTACCTTCAGTTACAAGGGATCTGACACTGTCTTCTAGACTTCATGGGCACCAGGCACATACATGGTACACATACACACATCCAGGCAAAACATTCTTCACAGAAAACAAAAATAAATAAATATTTAAAGAAAATACATGGAGCAGTATATAACTTTAAAAGAAGTCCTAAGAGGGAAATTTATAGCTTTAAGTACTTACATCAAAAACCAGAAAGAGCACAAATAAATGACACCATTTGTTGAAGGACAACAAATGAATCCCAAACCCAAAAGACAAGAAGAAATAAAAAGAGCCAGGCATGGTGGCCCATGCCTTTAATCCTAGCACTTGGGAGACAGAGGCAGGAGGATCTCTGTGAGTTCAAGGCCAGTCTGGTCTACAAAGTGAGTTCCAGGCCAGCAGGGCTACAGGGAGACAAAAAGACCCTGCCAAAAAAGAGAAAAGAAAAGAAAGAAGAAATAAAAAGATCAGAGAAGAGAGTAATTAACTAGAAACAAAGAAAACAATACAAAGAATCAAGGAGTCCAGGAGCTGGTTCTTTGAAATGATAAACAAGATAGACAAACTCTTAATCCAGTTAACCAAAAGAAAGAAAGATCACTCCAAATCAACATAATTGAAGATGAAAGGAGAAACATTACAACAGATAACAAAAAGATCCAGACCATTATATGGGAGTACTTTAAAAACCTATACTCTACTAAATTTGTAGACCTAAATGAAATATATGAACATTTGAAAGTATGGCACTCATCAAAGCTTAACCAAGAAGAGATCAACAGCTTAAATAGACCCATGACAAATGAGGAAATTGAAACAGTAATACAAAAATTTTCAACTAAAAACAGTACAGGCCCAGATGGATTTACAGCAGAAATATATCAGACATTTAAAGAGGACCTACAACCAATATTTCACAAGTTATTAAAAAGGATAGAAACAGAAGGAAATTTCCAAAATTCCTTCTTTTTTTTTTGCTTTATTTATTTTTATTTATTTATTTTTAAATGTTTTTTTATTAATTAATTTTTTTTTATTTTTAAGGGATTCTACAATATAATGACACAGTTGTTTGCGGATAACATTGATGTTACTCAGTATGTCATACAATTAGGTAATTGGTGCATTTTGCAAGTATCTATGTCCAAATTTTGAACAACCTAAGTTTCCCATAGTCCGAGAAACCACAGTTTGTGGATTAGCATACCATCCAAGCATCTGTGTCTATGCTCACAGCTTAGCTTGACATAATAAGTGGTACTGCTTAAATGCCTGTACATCCAATAGCTTGTGCTTTGTTAGTATGGCTAGAAGGGAAACAACCTGAACAGACTGGAGTCCAAAATGACAACTCCAAAGTAATTAGACTGTTTTCTTCTCACCCACTTGTGCCCCTTTCTCAAAGCCCAGGGAACAAACTGCGGAAAAGGAGACGTGGTTGATCAACATGCCCAAATTCCTTCTATGTAGTCAGCATCACTCTAGTACCGAAACCAGGCAAAGATGCAACCAAAAAAGAAAACTATAGAACCATTTCTTTAATGTACATAGATGCAAAAATTCTCAACAAAATACTTACAAACCACATTCAAAAGGCACACATTCAAAAGATCATCCACCATGCTCAAGTCAGATTTATTCCAGAGATGCAGGGATGATTCAACATATGTAAATTAATAAATGTCATAAATCATATACATGGGCTCAAAGATAAAAACCATGGTCATCTCAATTGATGCAGAAAAGGCCTTTGATAAAATTCACTTGCCTTTATGTTTAAAGTCCTAGAAGGACTTGAATTGGAGGGTACATTCCTCCACATAATTAAAGCTATATACAAAAAAAAAAAAAAAAAAAAAAAAAAAATCCCCAGCCAACATCACTCTAAATGGAGAAAAAATAGAAGCATTGCCCTTAAAAGTCAGGAACCTGGCAAGGCTGCCCATGTTCTCCATTTTATTTCAGTATAGTGCTTGAAAATCTTGCTAGAACACTAAGACAAGAGAAGGAAATTAAAGGAGTACTAATCAGAAAAGCGGAGGTCAAATTATCCCTTTTTACAGATCGTGACGGCATGATAATATAGCTAACGGATGCTAGCAATTGGAGTTGTATACGGAAATCCTTCCATTCTCAACATCCTCAAAAATTATCTCACAACTAACCTGACTATAAAGAATTCTAAAATGAAAATTTTAAATCTTTGAAGAAGGAGATTGAGGAAGACACCAGCAGATGGAAGGATCTCCCATGCTCATGGGTTAGAAGAAAGAATATAATAAAAATGACCATCCTACCCAAAGTGTTATATAGATTCAATGCAATCCCAATCAAAATCTCCATGACTTTCTTCACAAAATTAGAAAAAAAAATACCTCCAATTCATATGGATAAACAAAAGACAAAGCAACCCTGAGCAAAAAGAGTAATGCATGGGGCATTAATATACCAGATTTCAAACCTTATTACAGATTTATAATCATAAAAACAGCAGGGTCCTGGCACAAAAATAGACCTGTACATCAATGGAAAAAAAATTGAAGACCCACTCTAGAGTACATGCAATTTCAGCCACCGGATATTTGATGAAGGGGCCTAGAACAATCAATGGAGGAAAGGAAAGGCAGTATCTTCAGCAAATGGTGCTGGCAAAACTAGATCACCACTTACAAGAATAAAATTAAACCCCTATCTTTCACCTTGTACAAAAGTCAACTCTAAATGAGTTAAAGACTTCAATGTGAAACATGAAACTCTGAAAATGTTAGAAGAAAACATCGGCAGTAACCTACAATATATAGGTGTAGGAAAAGACTTTCTAAATAAAACAGCAGTTGTGCAGGAAATAAGGTCAACAATCAACATGTGATTTTCTTGTTTTTAATACTAGAGTGATTCTTCTTTATGGATTGCTTTTACTTTCATTGGTCATGAAAGAGTATACATACCTCATGCTTTTTTCATTCAGATATATCCACCCAGGCATTTTTGTAGAAGGTACTTGACATCGCATGTAAAGAAAACAGTCAACTTTCATGAGTGAGGATTGTAAGTAGCATAAGGAAAGACTTTAGCATGCCTATATTCATATATGACATGCACACATATATAAAATGTACAGCATAGGGTCTGGAGAGACGGCCTAGTGCTTAAGGGGCCTCTTTTGCATAGGACCCAGGTTCAGTTCCTAGCACCCATATGACAGCTAAATTCCACCTGTAGCTCCAGTTCAAGGGTATCTGACATCCACTTCTTACCTCCATGGGCACTGCCTGAAGCAGGTTCAATCACATACATGCAAGCAAAACACTCATACACATAAAATTTTAAAAAAGTAAAACATTTTTAAGCCTAGGGAACAACCTGCGGAAGAGGGGGCGTGGTAGAATGTAAGGGCTGCGATTGGGGTGAATGGTGAAACTACAGCAATGTAGTCTGGACACTCATTTGATCAACTTGATTGAACAAACAACCTGTCACCCCCCACTGGATGGTGGGGCTGTAGGTGTTTGGGCACAACAGCCTGCAGATAGGTTTTGCATGAAGGATGCTTGTACTCATGGATTATCACTTATAGCTAAAAATGAAAAAAAAAACTGAGAGAAAGATGCAGGACAGTTATGGCAGAATGCATGATCTGGGATGGGGTGGGGGTGGGGGGGAGGGAAAGGGAAATAAGCCTGAACTGAATTGGAAAAATGTATGAAATGCACAAAGCATCAATAAAAACTAATTAAAAAAAAAAGTAAAACATTTAAAAATTGTACAGCATAGAGAATTTGTCAGGCTTTTCTAAGTAAAGCCTCATCCAAAGGTGAAGTTTTTCAGATATGTGAAAGAAAATGTCACTCAGCAAGAGGTTTGTGATGTCTGCTACATTACTCTAAATGGAGAAACATGAAAGCCTTAGAATAAGCAAGTAGAGATTTCAGAGCACTGGTTCCTGAGGGAGTGTGTGAGTGCAATAATAGAGTAAGCAAACTTTGCACAGCTACAAGGAAAAACAATTCTGGTTGCAGTTGTTGATCAAATCCATTTCTGGACTCAGCAATGTGCTCTAAAGAGCCTCAGGAATTTATCATGATTCTTATAAAGCTCTTGGAAAATCTGGACCTGAGTGAGCAAACAGAAAACTTGTCTGTAAGACAGATGTCAGTGACAGCACTCTCTAGTTTGGTTACAGGCTTCCATTAGCCCCATATTTCTCCCGAAGACACTGAGTGCTGTAAGTGCAATCAGAGATAAACGCATGGACTGGAGTCTCTGATAATGTCTTTAGACTGGCCTCCACCTTCACCTGGCAGCTAAATCATCATTACATACTCCGTCTTTATATAACACAACTTGAAGCACAGGGACTCAGGAGACGGATAAACAGAGACACTATGTTCTACCAAAGGGTCATTGACGTTTACATCAAAATGGCATTAAAATAATGATATTCAGCGACAACTTGCATGTACATGATATTTGGACTGGGGAGATTTCTTAAAAGATTACTGAAACATAATACTACATAACCCAACTCTAACTACTATATTTTTGTTTATGAACTTTCCAATTAAAAAAGTGAACTAAGGTAACTGTTTCCAGTTTGCTTTATTCTGCATTTCTTCACTTTATTTTTCAAGGACACTGATTTCCATAATACACCTATTGTTTTCTCTATTCTATCAAAATGAATTGTGACAGAACAGGGATGCAATTATATTTGTGCTGATAGGGCAAAGTTCTTGTTACATTTTAGTGATAGGATATGAAGAGTTGCTCTTGTCGGTCAAAGCCTTTTTCTAAAAGTCTCTCTTTACTAAATAGAAATGGGAGACCACAATTATCAGTTCTATCACTGGCTTGAAAGGCAGTGTTTATAGGTGGGCAGAAATAGTCTGACACTGATACACAACTGCCCTGAGACAAGCTTATTGTTCTGGGGGTAACACACATCTATCAAGGATTACTCATGTGGCAAAGGTGGAATCAATACAGTTGACAAAAAAATTGAATTTTTAAATTGCTTTGTGCAGGAAAGAAGTCACTGTTAACACTGTTAATCTTTGCTATCTTCAAATGTTTTTCTAGTTATCAAGGCTGACATTCACATCCCACACCTTGACTAGGGAGTTATTTTTTATCTAGTTATTTTATTTATTTATTTATATTATTTTTATCCAATCTAGACCCATGTCCCCCCCATCCCCCTACCCGACCAGAGCTCATGCATTCTGCAAAATATTCTTTTCATCTCTTTCTAAGTCTTTCTCAATATTCTCCATGTAGAACTTGGCTGTTTTGAGCAGAAGTTCACTGTTTCAGTCAGTTCTTTGATGCAGTCCTTTCTGTTGTTGTTGTTGTTGTTGTTGTTGTTGTTGTTGTTGTTTCCGATATGCATCATTCCCAACTGCTTTGGACAAAAGCTTAAGGGGCCATTACAAGAAATACTTACAACTAGGTAATTGGCACTAGCATCCACAGATGAGGGATACCGTTCATCGTTTGTTTTTCTGGGACTGTGTTACTTCACTCAGCATGATGTCCTCTAGCTCCAGCCATTTTCCAGCAAAGCTCATGATGTCATCTTTCTTTACTGCTGCATAGAACTCCATTGTGTAGATGTACCACATTTTTTCTAACCACTGGTCAGTTGAGGGACATTTGTGTTTGTTCCAGCTCCTTGATATTATGAAGAGAGCTGAAATAAATATGGCCATGCACGTATCTCTGCAGTACGGTGAGTCTTGAGGGTACATGCCTAGGAGTGGTATGGCTGGGTCAGGTGGCAAGTTCATTCCAAGTCTTCCAAGGGTTCTCCACACTGCTTTCCATAATGGCTGCACAAGTTTACATTCCCACCAGCAATGGATGAATGTTCCCCTTTCCCCACAACCTCTCCACCACTTGGTATCATTTGTTTTCTTGATCCTATCCAGTCTTATTGGAGTAAGATGATATCTTAAAGTGGTTTTGATTGGCATTTCCTTATTGATTAGTGATGTTGAACACTTCTTAAGGTGTTTCTCAGCCATCTCTAATTCCTCATTTGTGAAGTCTCTGTTCAGCTCTTTGCTCCATCTATTGAGTGTGTCATTTGTTTTCTTTCTTCTTTGTTTTTTGGTAGTTTATATATTCTGGAAATCAATGCTTTGTCAGATGTTTCTGCAGTGAAGGTTTCCTCCCACTCTGTGGGATTTCTCTTCACTTCCTTGATTGTTTCTTTTGATATACAGAAGCTTTTGAATTTAATGAGGTCCCATTAGTCAATTGTAAACCTTAATTCTTGCTCAGCTGCTGTCTGATTTAGGAAGTCTTTTCCTACGCCTATGTCTTGTAGTCTGCTGTCAACTTTTTCTTCTATCGCCTTCAGAGTTTGGGGTTTCACGTTGAGGTCTTTGATCCATCTGGAGTTGACGTTTGTACAGGGCGAGATGTAGGGGTTAATTTCATTCTTCTACAAGTGGTGATCCAGTTTTGCCAACACCACTTGCTGAAGATGCTGTCTTTTCTCCAGGGTGTCTTCTGGGCCCCCTTGTCAAATACGAGATGGCTGAAATTGTACGTGCTAAGGTTTGGATCTTCGGTTTTGTTCCATTGGTCAACAGGTCTTTTTTTTTTTTTGTGCCAGTACCAGGCTGTTTTATGACTATAGGCCTGTAGTATAGTTTGAAGTCTGTATAGAGATCTCCCCTGTGTAGCTCTTTTCACTCAGGGTTGTTTTGGCTATTCGGGGTCTTTTGTTTTTTCATGAATTTAAGGACTGTTTTCGAAGCCTGTGAAGAAACTCATGGGGATTATGATTGGGATTGCATTAATCTATACAAGAGTTTGGGTAGAATGGGCATTTTTACAATGTTAATTTTCCCAGTCCATGAGCATGGGAGGATTTTCCATCTTCTGATGTCTTCTTCAACTTCTTTCTTTAAAGGTTTAAAATTTTTGTTGTAGAGATCTTTGGTGTCTTTGGTTAGGTTTGTTCCTAGGTATTTTATTGTTTTTGAGGCTATTGTGAGTGGGAAGGTCTCTTTGAATTTTTTCTCCAGTTGTTTGTTCTTGGTGTAAAGAAAGACCATTGATTTTTTTAAGGTTAATTTTTTTATGCTGCCACTTTGCTGAAGCTGTTAATCGTTTCTAGGAGTTTTCTGATGGAGTTTTTAGCATCCCTTAAGTAAACAATTATATTATCAGCAAATAGGGATAGTTTGACTTCCTCTTTTCCAATTAGTACTCCTTTAATTTCCTTTTCTTGCCTTCTTGTTCTGGCAAGTGTTTCAAGCACTATATTAAAGAGGAGTGGTGAGAGGGGGCAGCCTTGCTGAGTTCCTAACTTTAAAGGGAATGTTTCTGTCATTTCCCCATTTAGGATGATATTGGCTGTGGGTTTACTGTATATGGCTTAGATTACATTGAGGAATGATCCCTCCAATCTAATTCATTCTAGGACTTTAAACATGAAGGGATGCTGGATTTTGTCAAAGGCTTTTTCAGCCTCAATTGAGATGATGGCGTGGTTTTTGTCTTTCATTCCATTTATGTGTTTGATGATGTTTATTGATTTTCATATATTGAATCAGCCCTGCATCTCTGGTATGAATCCAACTTGGTCATGATGGATGATCTTCTTGATCTGAGTCTGTATGCGATTTGCCAGTATCCTGTTTAGAATTTTGGCATCTGTGTTCATTAGGGAGATGTGTCTATAATTCTCCGTTTTAGTTGTATCTTTGCCTGGTTTTGGTAATAGAGTGATGCTGGCTTCATAGAAGGAATTTGGGAGAATCCCTCTGTTTTTATCCTAAACAGTTTCAGTAATAATGGGTGTAGGTCTTTTTGAAATGTTTTATAGAATTCTACCATGAAACCATCTGGGCCTGGGCATTTTTAGTTGGGAAGATTCTTATTATATCTTCAATGTCTTCATGTATCATGGGTCTGTTTAAACTGTGGATCTCTTCTTGGCTGAGCTTTGGTGATTCCCAGGATTTCAGAAATTCAACCATTTCTTCTAGGTTTTCAAACTTCGTACAGTATAGGTTTTTGAAGTATCCCTGTATGATTTTCTGGATCTTTTCTTTGTCTGTTGTGATACTTCCCTTTTCATCACAGATTGTATTGATTTGGAGTTGTTCCTTCTTTCTTTTGGTTAACTGGGCTAGAGGTCTATCTATCTTGATTATTCTTTCAAAGAACCAACTTTTGGATTCATTGATTTTTTTGATTGTTTTCTTTGTTTCTATTTCATTGATTTCTGCTCTGATTTTTGTTATTTCTTCCTGTCTGTTGCATTTAGGGTTCATCTGTTGTTGCCTCTCAAGTGCTTTTAGCTGTAGTGTTAGATCATTCACTTGTGCTCTTTCTGTTTTTCTAATGTAGGCACCCAGGGCTATAAACTTCCCTCTTAGGACTGCTTTTAAGGTATCCCATAGGTTTTGTTGTGTTGTATTGTCATTGTCATTCAGTTCCAGGAATAATTTTATTTCTTTCTTTATCTCTTCTTTGAGCCATTCATTATTCAAGAGTGTGTTGTTTAGTCTCCATGTGTTCTTCTAGGCAGTAGGGCTTATCCTGGTGTTGATGTTGAGCTTTATTGCACCGTGGTCTGATAGACTGCATGAAATTATTTCAATCTTTTTGTATTTGTGGAATTTTCTTCTGTGTCCCAGTAAGTGGTCGATTTTGGAGAATGTTCTGTGGGGTGCTGAGTAGAAAGTGTATTCTCTGGCATTAGGGTGGAATATTTGGTAGAGATCTATGAGGTCCATTTGGTGTATCATTTCGCTCAGTTCAGAAGTCTCTCTGTTTACTCTTTGTCCTGTTGACCTAGCCAAAGGACTCAGTGGGGTATTGAAGTCCTCTACTATGATTGTACTAGGGTTAGTGTGTGACTTGTGGTACTGGAGAATTGTCTTTATAAAGTTTGGTGCACCAGAGTTTGGGGCATATATATTCATAATTGTGAAATCTTCTTGGTGATTTGTTCCTTTGATAAAAATGTAATGGCCTTCTTTGTCTCTTCTGATTACTTTTACTTTGAAATCTATTTTGTTTGATATTAAAATAGCAATACCTGCTTTCTTTTTGGTACCATTTGCTTGGAATATTTTATTCCATCCTTTCACTTTAAGGTGGCGCCTGTCCTTGAAGGTAAGATGTGTTTCTTGTAGACAATATATTGATGGATTCTGTTTCCTAATCCAATATTCCAGTCTATGTCTTTTGATTGGGGAATTTAGTCCATTAATATTTAGGGTTATGACTGATAGGCTTGTGTTGCTTCCTTTTGCCTTTTTATCCATTTGCAGTTTGGGTTTAGGTTTCTACTTCTGCAGTTATGCTTTTATTGATTTCTCTTTCTAGGTGCCTGGGGATGGTTGCTCCTTTCTTCAGTTCTTTGAATTGCTTCAAGTATTCTCTGAATGGTTGCTTTTCCGGACATGTATTCTTTCAACTTATTTATGTCATGGAAGGTTTTTCTCTCTCCTTCAATTATAATTGACATTTTTGCTGGGTATAGTTACCTGGATTGGCATCTATTGTTCTTTAACTCTGGGAATGCTTTGCTCCAGGTTATTCTTGTTTTCATGGTTTGCATTGAGAAGTCAGTTGTAATTCTGATAGGTTTCCCCTTATAGGTCACTTGTTGTTTTTCTCTTGTGGCTTTAAGGATTTTGTCTTTGTTTTGGGTGTCTAGCATTTTAACTGTGATGTGACATGGAGAATTTCTTTTCTGATCTTGTCTGTTTGGAGTTCTATGTGCTTCTTGTATTTGTATTGGTTTGTCTTTTTTTAGTTTGGGGAAGTTTTCATCTATTATTCTGTTGAAGATCTTATCAATACCATTCTTTTGGGATTCTTCTCCTTCCTCTACTCCTATGATGCAGAGGTTTGATCTTTTCATAGTGTCCCACAGCTCCTGGTTGTTCCACTTTTGTTTTATTTTCAAAATTTTCATAATCTTTCCTTGAGGATTTTAGTTGCTCTGTGTGATCTTCCAGGTCTGATATTCTTTGTTCTGCTTCCTCCATTCTGCTTCTGAGGCTTTTCCCATTCTTCTCCTCTTGATTGGATGAGTGTTTGATTTCCTTTTTCATTTCTCTTCTGATTTCTTTAGTATTTCTACTTCTTTTTGAAGCTTCTCAATCTCTTCCTGTAGCTCTTTGCTTCACTGGTTGGTTTCCTTATCTTTTTCAGCATGGGCTCTTTTCAGTGTTTCTACTTCCTTCTGTAGTTTGTCATTCTCTCTCTCTTGGTCCTTCTTGAGTTCTTCATTCTCTTTTCTTAGTTCTTTGATTTGCTCTTTATAATCTTGTAGTTCTTTAAGTATGTTCCCAATTATGTTTCTATATCTGTGTCCTGGGCCATCCCCAGGGGATACCACTGTAAGAATCTTTCATAAGGTTGGTAGAGCTTGGTGCGGGATTATCTTGCCCCTTTCCCGTGTTGTCTCTTCTTCGTGTTCCTGGCATATGGGCTTCTCCTTTCCTGTATTCCAAGGTGAGTCCTAAATGCCTCTTCACTGTGTTGAAGTCTTGCTTTGCTTGCCTCCTTCACATGCCTTCATAATCCCAGTTGGCAGGGGAAAGGGGATACCTGTGCTTCAGCTGGTCTCAGGAGATCTCAGATCTCAAGACTCACACAACCCTACCTTTTATACCCGCTTGGAGGATAATTCTGCCCCCACAGCCACAAAAGCCAATTAAGCCAAAAACAACTGGATTAACGGAGTAACTAGATTAAATCAATCAACATTCAGCCTTGCTGAATCACCCAGCTCCTACCTACCTACCTGCGCTTGTTTCAGCTTGTCTCTGGGAGATCTACTTATCCAGTTATTTTTAAAGCCTGCAGCATTTTAAGTGTAAAACTTTATTACTCCTTTAGAGTATTTCTTTAAAATGTCTATTGCTCATGTATGGATACTGCACTTGCAAGTATACAGATGGTCTCTAGAATGCCAGAGAGTGTTACCAAAGGCCACTAAACCAATAAAGCAAATATAGGTCTCCTTGAGTCAAGCAAGACTCCTCCATCAGCACCAGCTACACCTCACCTGCCTGGAAATACTGTGCAGCAGTGGCAGCCATATGTCTGTATATCCCAAATCTAATTGGCTATTAGCTCTCTCCTTGGAGGAATAACCCACAGCTGTCATACTTAACAGAAGAAAATGTAATTCATGGATTAACATACCATCCAAACATCTGTGTATATACCAAAGTAACCTACCATAACAATTAGTACTGTTTAAATACCTATATATCTAATTGCATGTGCTTCTTTAGTAGGATCGAAAGGCTATATATTATACTGTTTAAATACCTATATATCTAATTACATGTGCTTCATTAGTAAGATCGAAAGGTTATGCCTGGACAAGCTGGCAGCCCATGAAAGAAAACAGCCAGAATTGACTAGAGACCAAGACAACAGCTCCAGAGAAAGTAGACTGTTTTGCTTCTCATCCACCTGTGCCCCTTTTCTAAGCCTAGGGAACAATCTGCGGAAGAGGGGGCGTGGTAGAATGTAAGGGCTTCGATTGGGGTTAATGGTGAAACTACAACAATATAGACTGGACACTCATTTGATCAACTTGATTGAACATACAAGCCCCCCCCTGCTGGATGTGGGACCCATGAGCTGTTTGTGTTTGGGCACAACCTGCTTGCAAATTGGTTTACATGAAGGATGCTTGTACTCACAAATTATACCTATTGTTAAAAAAAAGAAAACAAAACAAAACAGAAAAGCAGAGAAAGATGCAGAAAACTTACGGCAGAATGCACGATCTGGCGATGGTAGGGGTGGGGTGGGGGGAAGAGAAGGGGATATATGCCTGACGAATATGAAAATGATGTAGAAATACACAAAGCACAATAAAAATAAATTAAAAAAAAAGAATGTAAGGGCTGCGATTGGGGTGAACGGTGAAATTACAACAATATAGACTGGACACTCACTTGATCAACTTGATTGAACATACAAGCCCCCCCCCCCTCCCCGCTCAATGGTGGGACCCATGAGCTGTGTGGGTTTGGCCACAACTGCTCGCAAATTGGTTTTACATGAAGGATGCTTGTACTCACAAATTACCACTTATTGTTAAAAAATGAAAACAAAACAAAACAAAAAAACAGAGAAAGATGCAGAAAAGTTACGGCAGAATGCATGATCTGGGATGGATAGGGGTGGGGTGGGGGGAAGGGAAGGGGATATATGCCTGAACTGAATTGGAAAATGATGTATGAAATACACAAAGCATCAATAAAAAAAAATGTCTATTGCCGAGGTAAGAGAGATGGTTCAGTGTTAAGACCCTTGCTACTTGCGCAGAAGAATCTAATTAGGTTCATTTACAGATCCCACTTCTGATGGTTCATAATCACTTGTACCTCAGACTGAAGGGACCTGATGCCCCTCTGGTTTCTGCAAGCATCTGCACTCATGTGAATAAATACGCCCAGACTCAGACACAAACAAATACACCTAATTAAAACCAAATCTTTTAAAATAATATCTATTGTATTCAATATGTTGGTGAATAGATCTCATGGGGAATACACAAAGATTTATCTAAAAAAAATAAAATTTTAGCAAAGGAAATATTCAATTTTTCAGATGTTGAGAAACTTAACATGCTTTGCATGAAGCCAACAAAAATCAAAGTCTCAAAATTAAAACATTTATTGTTTATAAACTGTTTTTGACCATGTATCTAGTCTCCTAGGAAAACTTTATTTCACCCTTAAATGAATATTTTGTGGTATCTTTTGAATGTCAAAATATTCAAGAGTTTAAAATTAGCCTGACTTGTATAAAATTACTAAATTATATTAAAGAACTATTAGTCTCCCTTTCTAAAGAATTTAAGGCAAATACTTTAAAATCTTTGGAGGAAAATAGATTGAATTTCTTTTACCTTTTCATTCTAACAAATAAATTATGTATCATTTATTATTGTGAGGTCTGTTTATAAATATTTCTCTAGCATCGCCATGTGACTTTTACATTTTAGCTGAGTAACACTTTAGCATTTCTTATGAATAATTTTTATATTCATGTTTTGAATAAATGGTATGATTTTTGTATTCTGAGTGTTTCACTTACATTATGAATGTTTTTCTTGCTGTTAATCTTTGTGTATGTGTACAAATTATGAACTCGTATTTGTATGTGGTTTGTATATATGTTTGTGCATGTGAATATGGGTATATATGTGCCCATGTATGTTCACATGTACATATATGTAGGCACTTATGTGCCACAGTGTACATGTGAACAACCTCATATATCACTTCTTGCATTCCACTTTGTTGGAGACATAGTTGCTTTCTGTTTGCTGGTCATATAACATCCTAACTGGCTAATAAGCTTCTGGGAGTCTCACTATCTCTAGCTCTATTCTCTCTAAAATAGCACTGAGAGAATAGATGTGTGCTACTGGGCCCACTTCACCTGGGTTCTGAGATTCTGATTGCCTATCCTCCTCATGCTGTGTAGCAAGAACTGTGACACTGAGACGTCTCCAGAGTCCTTATTATGAAAGTACTCCATAGCTGGATGATTTTCTTAAGGGAGGCAATGCTGGGGCAGTGGTCTTTTTTTATCAAATGTACCTGATTCACTATTATCTCCCCTGAAATGAATATTCATTTATATAAATGTCAGATTCCTGGACATGGATGTCCCTTCTTCAAATTGCTTCATGGTTTTGATGAACTATGCTAAATAACAATTTTCTTTGCAAGTTCATGTGTGTTCACAATACTGTAAGAAAGAGGATAGTTGCTAGATATTATGAAATATATATATATATATATATAACTATATATACTATAAAACGAGTTCATTCAAAGTTGGTTTTCTTCATAAAATAAATATGTAAATTAGGACTATGGAAAGCAGACAGAGGCATCTTGAGTTATATTTATTACTTTGAGTATTTTTATTTTACTTTTACATCAATAAATCTTATTTCGCATTTCCATTTTATTTTACAAAGCAATGAAAAAATAAAAATATTCATTTTTGATTTTTTAAAATATGGCAGAAAATTTTTATAATTTGTTTATTTTATTTCATTTTATTTTAAAGTTCTTATATTTATTAATTTTATAAAGACTCTAAGTAAGTTTTTAATATAATACTTTTATTGATATTTTGTGTATTTCAGACATTATTTTTCTGTCCACATTCCCCTTTCCATGCCCTCACCCCACCCCAGTTCATGCATTCTGCCATACATGTCTTGCATCTTTTTCTGAGTCTTTTAAAATTTTTTCTATGCAGAAGTTTATAGTTTTGGGCAGAATTTAACTGTATCAGTCAGTTTTTTGACCCAGTCCTTTTGTTGTTGCTATTCCCTCCCATTTGTATTGCTCCAAAATATGCCTATATAAATGTCATATATGCATAAAAATTATGACCTCTGAAAATAAACTGTAGGTTAATTCCAAAATATGTTTAGGAGTTCACATTTTTCCCTTTAATTTCGTATTATTCTAAAATATGAATACCTACCCTCCACCCATATACCACAATTACAAAGTCTGAAAATAAGTGGTAAGCTAATACTACAGCCCATTAAGGGATTCACATTATAGCAGCACAGTTTCTTTCAGATAAAAAGAAATGTAACCATGACATTGCTCAGCTTGCCTTTCAACTGGAGATTTGGTACTATCATCCAGAAATGAGGGATACCATTCATCATTTGTTTTTCTGGGACTGTGTTACTTCATTTAGCATAATTGCTTCGAGTTCCATCCATTTATACCTGCAAAGTTCGTGATGTCATCTTCCTTTACTGCAGGATAGAACGCCATTGTGTAGAAGATGTACCACATTTTCTCTATCCATTCCTTGGTTGAGAGCACTTGGGTTGCTTCCAGCTCGTAGCTATTGTGAAGAGAGCTGCAATAAACATAGATGTGCATGTATCTCTACAATAGGATGAAGTCATGTGGTTATATACCCAGGAGTGGTATGACTGGATCAGGTGGTAGGCATATTTTGAGTCTTTTAAGGGTCTGGACACTGCTTTCCATAGTGGTTGTATGAGTTTACATTCCCACCAGCATTGGATGAGTGTTCCTTCCTCTTTCCCCACAACCTCTCCAGCATTTGGTGTCTTTTGCTTTCTTGGTCTTAGCCTGTCTTATCAGAGTGAGATGATATCTTAGAGTGGTTTTAATTTGCATTTCCTTAATTATTATCAATGTTGAACACTTTTTAAGACGTTTCTCAGCCATCTGCACTTCCTCACTGGTGAAGTCTCTGTTCAGCTCTTTACTCTATTTTTGAGTGGGCCATTTGTTTTCTTTGTTTTTTGAGTAGTTTGTATATTCTGGATGTTAATGCTCTGTCAGATGTATCACTGGTGAAGGTTTCCTTCCACTCTGTGGGTTTTCTCTTTACTTCATTGATTATTTCTTTAGCTGTACAAAAGATTTTGTGTTTAATGAGTTACCACTTGTCAATTGTTGACCTTATTTCCTGCATGGATCCTGTTTGATTTAGAAGGTCTTTTCCCATGGGTATGTCTTGTAGGTTGCTGCCAAAGTTTTCTTCTATCACCTTCAGAGTTTTGGGTTTCATGTCGAAGTCTTGGATCCATTTGGAGTTAGTTTTTGTACAGGGTGAGAGGTAGGGTTTTAATTTTGTTCTACAAATGGTGAACCAGTTTTGCCAGCACCATTTTGCCGAAGATGCTATCTTTCCTCCACTGAACTTTTTTGGTCCCTTTGTCAAATATGTGGTGGATGAAATTGTATGAGCTCAAGTTATGATCTTCAGTTTTGTTCCATTGGTCAATGGGTCTGTTTTTGTGCCATTACCAGGCTGTCTTTATGACTAAAGCCCTGTAATATATTTTAATGCCTGGTAAAGTGATCCCTCTTCTATTGCACATTTTGCTCAGTGTTGCTTTAGCTATTCAGGGTCTTTTGGTTTTCCATATGAATTTAAAAATTTATTTTTCCAAGTCTGTGAAGAAACTCATGGGAATTTAAATTGGGATTGCATTGAATCTGTATATTAATTGGGGTAGACTGGACATTATTACTATATTAATTTTTCCAGTGCATGAGCATGGGAGGTCTTTCCATATTTTGATGTCATCATCAATCTCCTTCTTCAGGGATTTAAAATTTTTGTTGTAGAGATCTTTGGTGTCTTTGTTTAGGTTTGTTCCTAGGTATTTTATTTTTAAGGCTATTGTGAATGGGAAGGTCTCCTTATATTCCTTCTCCAGTTGCTTGTTGTTGGTGTATAGAAAGGCTACTGATTTTTCTAGGTTAATTTTGTATTCTGCCACTCTTTTCTGAAACTCTTAGCTGTTTCTAGGAGTTTTCTGGTGGAGTTTTTAGTAGCCCTCAGGTAAACTATTATATCATTTGCAAAGAGGGGTAATTTGACTTTCTCTTTTCCAATTAGTACTCCTTTAATTTTCCTTTCTTGATTTATTGCCCTAGGAAGCATTTCAACTCTGTATTTAAGAGGAGTAGCAATAGGGGCCAGCCTTGCCTGGTTCCCACCTTTAAGGGGAATGCTTGTAATTTTTCTCCAGTTAGGATTATCATGGCATTGGGTTTGTTGTTTATGGCTTTGATTATGTTCAGGAATGTTCCCTTCAGTCCAGTTCCCTTTAGAACTTTAAACATGAAGGATGCTGGATCTTGCCAAAGGCTATTTCTGGATCAGTTGAGATTATTGTGTGATTTTTGTCCATTTATGTGTTTATGATATTTATTGATTTACATATGCTGAACCATACCTGGATCTCTGATATGAATTCAACTTTGTCATGATGGATGATCTTTTGTGTGTGTGTGTGTGTCTATATGCGATTTGCAAGTATTTTATGAGAATTTTTGGATCTATGTTCATTAATGAGATGGGTCTATAGTTTTCTTTTTTGATTGTGTCTTTGTCTAGTTTTGGTATTAGAGTGATGCTAGCTTAATAGAAGGAATTTGGTAGATCTCCCTCTGTTTGTATTCTTCTGAACATTTCGAGTAGTAGTGGTCGTAAGACCTCTTTATTTTATAGAATTCTGCTGTGAAAACATCTGGGCCTGGACTATTTTTAGTTGGGAGGTTTCTTTAATTACAATTTCAATCTCCTCAAATATTATTGGTCTGTTTAATCTGTGACTATCTCCTTGGTTAAGCTTCGTTGACTTCCAGGATTTCAGATATTCAGTCATTTCTCTTAGGTTTTCAAATTTAGGAGAGCATAAGTTTTTGAAGTATTGTCATATGGTTGTCTGGGTCTTTTCTGCATCTATTGTGATAGTTCTCTTTTCATGACAGATTCTATTGATTTGGAATTGTAATTTCTTTCTTTAGGTTAACTGGGCTAGAGGTCTGTCTAGCTTGTCTATCCTTTCTAAGAACCAGCTTTTAGATTCATTGACTCTTTGAATCGTTTTCTTCATTTCCATTTCACTGATTTCTTCTCTGATTTTTGTTATTTCTTCCTGTCTGTTGGGTTTAGTGTTCATTTGTTGTTGTGTCTCAAGTGTTTTTAGCTGCAGTGTTAAATCATTTATTTGTTCCCTTTCTGTATTATTTTTAATGTAGGCACTTAGGCCTGTAAATTTTCCTCTTAGGACTGCTTTTAAATTATCCCCGAGGTTTTGTTGTGTTGTATTGTCTTTTTCATTTACTTCTGGGGATACTTTATTTAATTCTTTTTTCTTCCATGACACATTTGTTATTCAGGACTATGTTGTTTAGTCTCCATGTGTTTTCATAGATAGTGGGGCTTATTCTGGTGTTCATATTGAACTTTATTACACTGTGGTCCGATAGAATGCATGAAATAATTTCAAACCTTTTTTATTGGTTGAGATTTCTTTTGTGTCCCAGTATGTGGTCAACTTTGGGGAATGTTCTATGAGGCACTAAGTAGAAAGTATATTCTCTGGTGTTTGGGTGAAATATTCTATACATGTCTGTGAGGTCCATTTGGTATATTGTATTGTTCAGTTCACATGTCTCTCTGTTTATTTTTTGTCCTGTCGATCTATCCAAGGGGTTCAAATGGGGTATTGAAGTCCCCCACCATTAGTGTACTGGGAGTAATCCGTATCTTGAGGTCCTGCAGAATTCTGTTTATAAAGTTCAGTGCACCAGAGTTTTGTGCATAAACATATATGATTGTGAAACCTTAATTTTTCCTTTGATAAGGATGCAATGACTCTCTTTGTCTCTTCTGATTAATTTTACTCTGAGGTCTCTTTTGTTTGATGTTAGAATAGCAACTCCTCCTTGGTTTGTGGTACCTTTTGCTTGGAATATTCTTTTCCAGCCTTTCACTTTAATTTGGTGTTTGTCCTTGAGGGTGAGATGGGTTTCTTCTAGACAGTATATAGATGGATTCTGTTTCCTCATCCATTATTACAGTCTTTGTCTTTTGATTGAGTAGTTTAGACCATTAATATTTAAGGTTATTATTAAGAGATGTGTGTTGCTTCCTTTCACCATATTTTTCTTTGCATTCTTGATGTAGCTTTGTATTTATGCTGTTATGCATTTATTATTTTCTCTCTTTAGCTGGTTGGGGATAGTTGCTCCTTTCTTATGTTCTTTGAATTGCTTCAAGTATTTTCTGAAGTGTTGGTTTTTTAGACATGTATTCTATAATTTTGTTTAAGGCATGAAAGGCTTTTCTTTCTCCTTCGACTATAATCAACATTTTTGCTGGGTATAGTAATCTGGATTGGCATCTAAAGCTGTTTAACACTGAGAATACTTTGGTCCAAATTCTTCTGGCTTTCATAGTTGGCACTGAGAAGTCTGATGTAATTCTGATGGGCTTCCCCTTATATGTAACTTATTGTTTTTCTCTTGTGGCTTTCAGTACTTTGTCTTTGTTTTGAGCATCTAGCATTTTAATTATCATATGGTGTGGGGAATTTCTTTTCTGGTCTTGCCTATTTGGTGTTATATGTGCTTCTTGTATTTGTATGGGTTTGTCTTTTTTCAGTTT
Source organism: Rhizomys pruinosus (assembly GCA_009823505.1). Taxonomy (NCBI): domain Eukaryota; kingdom Metazoa; phylum Chordata; class Mammalia; order Rodentia; family Spalacidae; genus Rhizomys; species Rhizomys pruinosus. Next base: position 4,273,069 of record VZQC01000816.1, on the reverse strand, counting down.
TGGGAAATTTTCTTCTATTATTCTGTTGAAGATCTGATCAATACCATGCCCCCGGGACTGAGGGCTTCCAGGTAGGTTCAGATCTCTAAGTAAGTTTTAATTGTAATTGTGTTTAATAATATTGTGGTCACATTAGAAGAGAGTGAGCATCACCAGAAAAAGTAGTGGGCTTCTCTCATGCATTTTCTTTTCTTTTTTCTTTTTTTTTTTTATTGATGCTTTGTGTATTTCATACATCATTTTCCAATTCAGTTCAGGCATATATCCCTTTCCCTTCCCCCCACCCCACCCCTACCCATCCCAGATCATGCATTCTGCTGTAACTTTTCTGCATCTTTCTCTGTATTTTTTGTTTTGTTTTGTTTTCATTTTTTTTAACAATAAGTGATAATTTGTGAGTACAAGCATCCTTCATGTAAAACCAATTTGCAAGCAGTTGTGCCCAACCCTACACAGCTTATGGGTCCCACCATCCAGCAGGGAGGGCTTGTATGTTCAATCAAGTTGATCAAATGAGTGTCCAGTCTATATTGTTGTAGATTCATCATTCACCCCAATCGCAGCCCTTACATTCTACCGCGCCCCCTCTTCCGCAGATTGCTCCCTAGGTTTAGAAAAGGGGCACAGGTGGATGAGAAGCAAAACAGTCTACTTTCTCTGGAGCTGTTGTCTTGGTCTCTATTCAATTCTGGCTGTTTTCTTTCATGGGCTGACAGGTTGTCCAGGCAATTACCTATATATCTAATTGCGTGTACTAATGAAGCACATGCAATTAGATATATAGGTATTTAAACAGTATAATATATAGCCTTTCGATCCTACTAATGAAGCACACACAATTAGAGATATAGGTATTTAAACAGTACTAATTGCTATGTTAGGTTACTTTGGTTTAGACGCAGATGTTTGTATGGTATGTTAATCCATGAATTACATTTTCTTCTGTTAGGTATGACAGGGTCTTCCTGTGTTTTATAACATCTCCTAACCATTAGAGGATGTAAGCTTGTGGCATCAACCATGGGTTATTCCTGCAAGGAGAGAGCTAATAGCCAATTAGATTTGAGATATACAGACATATGGCTGCCACTGCTCCACAGTATTTCCAGGCAGGTGAGGTGTAGCTGCTGCTGATGGAAGAGTCTTGCTTCACTCAAGGAGACCTATATTAGCTTTATTGGTTTAGTGGCCTTTGGTAACAACTCTCTGGCATTCCAGAGACAATTTTTTTTGTCTTTTAGAGACAGGGTCTCCTTGTAGCCCCAGCTGTCCTGGAACTCACTCTGTAGACCAGGCTGGTCTTGAACTCACAAAGATCCACCTGCCTCCAACTCCTGAGTGCTAGGATTAAAGGTGTGTGCCACCATGCTCACCCTTCATTTTCTTTTCTTTTTTTCACGTAAATTTATTTTTATTTTTTTTAACAAATCTAGACCCGTGTTCCCGCCCCTTCCCCCACCCCGCCAGAGCTCATGCATTCTGCCAAACATGCTTTTCACCTCTTTCTCAGTCTTTCTCAATATTCTCCATGAGGAAGTTGACTGCTTTGAGCAGAAGTTCACTGTTTCAGTCAGTTCTTTGATGCAGTCCTTTCTGTTGTTGTTGTTGTTGTTGTTGTTGTTGTTTCCAATATGCATTACACCCAACTGTTTTGGACAAAAGCTCAGGGGGCCCTACATAAGAAATATTTACAGCTAGGTAATTGGCACTAGCATCCACAGATGAGGGATGCCATTCCTCGTTTGTTTTTCTGGGACTGTGTTACTTTACTCAGCATGATGTCCTCTAGCTCCTGCCATGTTCCTGCAAAGCTCGTGATGTCATCTTTCTTAACTGCTGCATAGAACTCCATTGTGTATATGTGCCACATTTTCTCTATCCACTCGTCAGTTGAGGGGCATTTAGGTTGGTTCCAGCTCCTTGCTATTGTGAAGAGAGCTGCAATAAACATGGCCGTGCATGTATCTCTGTGGTGGCGTAAGTCTTGAGGGTACATGCCCAGGAGTGGTATGGCTGGGTCGGGTGGCAAGTTCATTCCAAGTCTTCCAAGGGTTCTCCACACTGCTTTCCATAGTGGCTGTACGAGTTTACATTCCCACCAGCAGTGGATGAGTGTTCCCCTTTCCCCACAACCTCTCCAGCACTTGGTATCATTTGTTTTCTTGATCCTAGCCAGTCTTATTGGAGTAAGATGATATCTTAAAGTGGTTTTCATTTGCATTTCCTTAATGATTAGTGATGTTGAGCAGTTCTTGAGGTGTTTCTCAGACATCTCTAATTCCTCGCTTGTGAAGTCTCTGTTCAGTTCTTTGCTCCATCTATTGAGCGGGTCGTTTGTTTTCTTTTTTCTTTGTTTTTTGAGTAGTTTATATATTCTGGAAATCAATGCTTTGTCAGATGTATCTGCAGTGAAGGTTTCCTCCCACTCTGTGGGATTTCTCTTCACTTCCTTGATTGTTTCTTTTGATGTACAGAAGCTTTTGAGTTT